>VZTI01005431.1:1111510-1137977 GCA_013397865.1 Struthidea cinerea | reverse complement strand
AAAAAAAAAAACAAAAAACTTTAAAAATATCTTGCTTATAAAGTGCTATACTTTCTAAATTGTGCTGGCTTTTGGCTAGGTACATGCTTTTTGTTGAAGTTCACACCATAACCTGAGACAAGTTAATTTAGGGTAGGCGTCTACTCAGTCAGCTGTTCAGAAGAACAATATAGAAATATCCATTCAAGGCCTTTCATTCCCTGGAAGCCCAAGGAACGTTTTGGATATTGCCTTTCAGCACTAAAGCTGGTCAGCTTATGGTAGCATTTTCTCATTTCAGTTTTTGCAGGTCCAAACCACAACGATCCACAAGGGGATTAAAGCATATATTAATGAGCTTTTTAGCCCCTGTAGATTTTTCCTTCTAATTTGCCAGAATTTTATGTACCCCTTTCCTGACCCTAGAAGTGATATTTTCTTCCATCTGGAATGATTGTTTCATGTTAATATGCTGGTTTGAATATAAAACATAAGAATGTTGGTTAGCACAAAAACTAATGAAGGCTCTGGGGTTTTTAGCTTTTTGGCTTTATTTATTTTTTCCTTAAAGAAACATTACTCATTTGTTCAGGCCAAGAATGCAAGGTTTCAGATGTTACTCATGCAAATCTAATGTAAAACACAAACATCAGGCAGTAAATCCATATTTAGGCACCTAAATAAGCAGCCTTATTTGACACATTAGCATTCTGGTAAAAGCCTATGTTTTATTTCCTGACCCCTGTCATCTGAATTCAGACAGATTTATTAAGAATTCAAGTTCCATCTCATAGGAGGGACTTGTGTACTAACTGATATAACCACCATTATGACTGTTAGACTGGAATAGGATTCCAGAGAACATTAGGGTTGGACAAACAAACAACATTTTATTCAGGTCTTTCGTCTTCTAAATGACCATTGCAAAATGGAGCCATACCTCTCACTGGATAAAAATCCAGCTCATTCAATTACATATGCAACTTATCCTGTAGAGGGTCTGGTAGCTGAGTACATGTTCGAGGTCAGAATTTCCTTGTAATGTCCTCTTGCTGAGATTTTCAATTTGTTTCATTTTTTTAAAGTTGTTTTTTTTTTTTCAGTTGGGGTTTTTTGTTTTGTTTTCTTCCTTGTGTTCTACTGATTCCAAAATAAAAATGTGTGTCTTCTCTTGAGTTAACGTAAAATCAGTAACCATTGGGCCCACTGAATTTTTAACTAAGCAGTTCTGCAAGAACGAGAAAGAAAAAAATTCGCAAACGGTAAACACAAAAGTGCTGAAGTAGATACCCATATATGGTAAAACATATGAGTTAAATACTAACATATTTGGCAGAAACACATGACAAGAATCCCTGTCCAGAGCCAAAGCCTCACAGACAAAGGGCAGAATTTACCACAAGCCTCCCTATCTCAGCTGCACGCAAAGCACGTTTCTTTTTTGGATGCATCTGGGTCATCATCCATTATGCATTCCATATGACACATATCTCAACGGGGTTTACTTCACCTGCTTTCATGAAATGAAACTTATTCTTCTTGCTCTCATATAATAAGAACATTTGCTACTGAATATGAAAATGTGTGCAACATGTGGCAGACATCTGTGTGTGCTGCCATTGCACTTGACTTGCACAACAAAGTGAGCCATCTCACCTTCCAAAATCAACCCTGCCCCCCTTCAGAATACATCTTATTTCACAAATGCAGGTGTAAGGCAATGCACACAGCAAACACTGAACATTTAAAGAACTTCAAAGAAGATTTGTTCCACTGAGTTTGCTTAGATGTGTCATGAAACAGCACAGCAAACAGTTTTCACTTGGTCTATTCCAGGAGTTTTCAGTCAGTGGAGCTTTGGTTTTTCTTTTGTTCTGTTTTCACTCATTCTCTTTTCACCAAAATTTAAAATTATCCCTAGCAATGCAGGTCACTGTTAGTGGAAGGCAGTTTCATGGATCCACACCAGTGTGGTCCATCAACCAAATCATGTCCATGACTGGATTCTTTAAACTCCAGTGGTGAGAGGGATGTGAAATGCATTACCTTCTTTTACAATAAAAGGGATTTGAATGAATATATCTTAATTCAGAGTTCCAATGTCTTAAGTGCATGCACAGGCCAAAACTTTGTAGTTATGTTCTTTTAGTAAGATAAATATAATTGAGACCCTTTCCTATTACATGGGTTCCTGAAACATTTTCATTATCTTTACCTAATCCGCTTTACCATCTGATTCTCACTGGCTCCACTGAGCACCATTGCCTCATCAAGTTCTGGCTTGCAGATATGAAAGGTGAAAAATCTGCCGCTGCTCTTAGGCTGCGCCCACAGAAGATGTACCTGTAAATATCAAGCCTCTCATGCCCAAATGTCGGCATGTGCTGCCTCTGTTCACATAACTTGGAGTAATTATTTGCCCCTAAGCCATGTGAGTTCAAAACTCAGGGGTTTCACTCTTATTTATTATCTGGCAACATATAGACTTGAAATTATATTTTTTTTGCATCATTCTATTAGACAAGATAGTGTAAGAGCATATTAAAATAAGTTCTCTCTCTCTCATCTACCATGTACCTAAGTGGTATACATTTACACTTGCTTTGCATTTATCTGGTCACCAACTTGAGGTACAAGAGCCTGAAAAACTCAACCCATTCTGTGCAGAAGTTGAACTTTTGTCTTGTAGTACTTTCTTAAGGTTTTTTGCATCAGAAATTCTTCCCCTGATCAGATAATAGTATGTAAATGAAAAGGTATTCAAAATTTGTTCATCTTGCGTTATAATGAGAAAGGTCACGAAAGAAATTCAAAACAGAAAGGATTTTTGGAATAAGTTCAAAAAATTTGAAAGGAGACAAAAAAATTACCAACACATAAGGAATTTCTACAAGCAGATTAAGGGTCGTTCCCATCTGCTGACTGCAGCGGATAACTTGGACAAGCTGACTGTTCCGGGATACCTGCAGCTACCACCTGACTGTAAGCCTGTGCAATCTCTGTTACTGCAAGAGGAGGTGATGCTCTGACTATTCACAGACAGGAACAGGAGCCACCTGTGTGGGTATCGTGTGCCACCAGATCTGTTTCAATACCAAAATCCAATGTGTGTAGACACATATGCAGTAAAACACTTATCCTTTGAAAAACAACTGAAGGAATATCTGGCATTCATCACTATACCCGGCTCTGCAAGGTTTGCCACTGAGAGCTGTGTCATGGGTGTTGAAGGCATGGAGTACTTGCAATGGATCATAATTACCATTACTAAATGATTACAAAAATTCAGAGAAATTTTGACTGAAAAGGCCTTATTTTAATTCACAATTAGGGCCCTTCACCACCTTTGCAGAACAAAAATACCTTAAAATGGATATAAGTAATCCAGTAATCCTGATCAATCCCTCCCTAAGGGACATTCATGCTGGTTTAGTGCAAAAATGAAAGTTTAGGTTGCCAAGAATCATGTGTGTAAAGCACCGTCTCTTTGGACCCATTGCTGTTGTTTCCTTGGTGGCAACACTTCAGGGCCAAGTATTTTGGTGATTCTTCACAGTTTCACCATATCAAATTAAATATAGAAATAGGCATATATTTCCTAGAGAGGTGGTCAATGCCCTATGCCTGTCAGGGTTTAAGAGACATTTGGACAATGCCCTTAACATGTTTTAACTTTTGGTCATCCCTGTAGTTGTCAGGCAGCTGGACTAGATGATCATTGTGGGTCTCTTCCAACTGAAATATTCTATTCTATAGCATGTAGGAAAATAACAAATCAATGCGAGCTATATACAGCCAGATCCAAACTCATGATACAGTCAAGTTTTAAGATCACCATAAAAGCATGGTAGAAATCAGAATGAATAGGGAAAAAATTACACAGAAAGATTAGTCTAGTCTAAGGAAACGTTGTGTATTTACTTTAAGATACTCTGAAGCTTTATGATTTCCAATACCACAGTATTGTCATGCGGGAACTATTCCCTGAAATCTCGAGCATGTGACTTCAGGCATCTCCGCATTGTGCTTTCAGGTGAATCATTAGTTATTTCTTCCCTACAGTGCTGTAAACATTTGCATACCTTGTGCTTGTCACAGTGTAAGCATGAAAGAACAGTGCTTGGCTGTTGTTTCCCTGCCAGCCTGCACTGCCCTTTGCAGTGGCCAGGCCAACTGTACACACACAGCTGTAGGTTGTGTTGCCGAGAACTTGTCTTGGTGGCTCTGAGCGGTGACACTTGGCCATAGAGCCACAGACCAGCCCCCTCATCTACACTACTTCAGATGTGTGTAGTTTGATGGGCACCAGGTGAGCATAGAACACAACAGACTTGGCTTCCCTTGGTGTATGTACCCTTCACAGAGCACCTCTGAGAGGCAGCATCCAGTGATGCCTGGAATAAAACACAAATCTTTCCCAAACAGCTAAAAATCTTTAGGAAGCACCAGAGGCATGGGGGATCTGGTTCAGGGCAAATTCAAACCCCAGAATGTCAGATATTAATCTGCTGCTTTAGGCAAACCCCTATTCCTCCCGCTCTATTAGGACGGTGAACTATTCAAGGCAAAGTCTTTTACTGGATGTCAATTTGCCACCTAAGTTCATAGCGTAGAATCATAGAATGGCTTGGGTTGGAAGGGACCTTAAAGATACCTTATTTCAACTCCCCTGCCATGGGCAGGGACACCTTCCACTAGACCAGGTTGCTCAAAGTCCCATCCTACCTGGCCTTGAACACTTCCAGGGATGGGCCATCCACAGCTTCTCTGGGCGACCTGTTCCAATGTCGACCACCCTCACAGTAAAAATTTTTCCTATATGGATTTTTTTTTTTTTGTTAAATCCAATAAAGAGGTAAATATAAATGTGGATATGGTATCTAAGAGGAAGCATCATGTAGACAGGGCATCTGTATAAGTCCTGTGTATCACCACACAGCAGAGCTGAGCAAGGAATGGCAAGGCTTTGCAGGAAAAATTCTGTGGATATTGGAAGTAGCAGAGCCATGTTAGCACATTGCTGCACCTGAACTAACAGTGCCATGCTGAGGTGATCACATCCTGATGTGGGCAGAGTTAGATCAGTAGTTCTGCATTATACTTTGTAATGTATTTGTGCCACAGGCTGTCCTTCCTCAGAAAAGTCATCATAACACGGCCAGCTCCAAGCTTTAAAGAGGGGCACTTTGTCTGTTATTTGACTAAGCAAGGGAGATGCCATCTGTCTGTGTTGAAGGTACAGATGTAGGTGGTGTTGCTCATACCACACTAGGGAGGAACAGCTTCCCTGAAGACATCAGAGCAGAGAAATAGGGGAAGTGAGACGTGAATTCAGTTGCATTCATTTTTCTGCGTTCCAGCTGATGTGTGTGGAGAGTGAATGATCCTTGGCAGCAGACCAGGATGAAGGATATTGAGATCAAAGGAGTAACCAGAACACTATTCTGTACTTCACAGGATAGTGTGTATTTGGCACAGAAACACCTCTGATAAGCATTAAAAATATCTTTTTAATGGATATTTTATTCTCTTGACAGAGACTATTTAGGTTTGAAAGTGACACAAAAGTAATTTATCCTCACATGTAAAAATGCACTCTGCAGATAGAGGTATCACATTAATTTTACTTATTCATGTAACACTCTGAAAACTAATCTTGGGTTCCTCCCTCAACACTGTGGAAAGAAAAAATTAATTGACTTGGGTACAAGGCAAGGAATTAATCTGCACTTGCTTTACTTTGAGATTGTTGCTTTGAGATACATTGTTTCAAAGTAACAAACCTAGGTCATGTGCAAACAATCATTTGTTTTCTACAACAAATCATGCTTCATAATGTATGTAATATGTCATTTACTTATTAGCACACTTGTTCATTAATTTCTATTTTACAGCACACTCTACAGTCCATCATGTTTTTAATTTCTTCAATCATCTGATATACAGTACATAATGCAGCCATGGTTGCACTTTATATTTATATGCTTCCTTTCAACCCGAAGAATCCCAGAACAGGTTCATAAACTGTCTTCTATGAACAGGCTGAAAACCAATGGTTTAGGACAAATGTAATTATGAATCTGTTATACCTTTGTATACATTTTTCCAACTGTTTAACTAGACATGCATTGCAGATCTGTCACAATATTGTCACAAATTTAATACTTATTTTTCTTGCTGATCAGGAAGCTTCTTCTCCTCTTCTTCACTCTGAACTTTCTCTTGGTTATTCCTCGTGTTCTTATCAGAATTCTGAGGCATGGAAAAATTTATCAAGACATTGCAAAATAAGAAAGAAATGACAGCAAAGGCTACAAGAGAGAACATTGTGTGCTTTCTTTTCAAGACTTCATTGCACCAAAACCAAAATGGAGGTCTGTGTTTGAAAACCGAAGTCTTATTGAAGGAAGTAAATTACAGTTGAGAGGTAACAAAGGCAGAAAACTATTAGAACTGCATATCTCCCATGGGGCAAATTTCAAGAGCTATTTACACAGCTCTGTGAATTATCTAAGGCTCATGGAGCAGAATGCGAAAACTGCAGTGGGATGTGCTTCCTTGCCTTAAAAATAGACAGACTCAAAGGATGAAAGAGTATTTTTTGCAAGCTCCAGAAAGGACAGTTCTATCACGTGGAGAAAAGACAACTTTGCTTTGAAGTGAGATTAACAACTTGAGGTCAGTGTTACATTCATCTATATATAAAGCAAGCAAAATAAGTACACTCCCCGTATTTTTGTACAAACATGTTTAACCATGGGACTGCTTTCTCAGAGAGCAGATCATACAAGACATGTTCTCTGTGAAATGAACAGGAAAATATTTCGGAGAGGCAATTTCTCTTGGACAATATTAATGAAAACAAAAATTTTTCATCTATTTTTTCAAGGAAATCAAGTAGCATCACAGAACCATAGAATATCCTGACCCACAAGAATCATCAAAGTTCAACTCTTGGCCCTGCACAGGACATCCCAAGAATCACCACACGTGCCTGAGTGGGTTGAACAAACGCTTCTTGAACGCCAGAAACAAAACAAAATTTACACTGCCTCTGAAATGGTTTTGGGGAGCTCAAAAACCTGCTGTTTTGATGCCAACTGCCTTCCAGCTCCTCAGGTTCCAAAACCAGGCTACGTTTCTTTGTGCTGCCCGTATTTTGTCTGCTCAGTGAGCTGTTGTGTTCCAGTATGGGAGTCTTTGTAGTTTCAAATTATGCCCTCATGAATAACCCTCTCCCAAGGAAAAATAAAGTCTTGAGACTCCAAGAAACACCTTAGTAATATTTAACAATACCTTTCTCTGTTTCCTATTTAAAGAAAAATCCATCCTTTTATAGGGAAAGCCAACACTTTCTTCTACAGGGCTACATTTAGAGACAAAAGGCTTGAAAATATTAGTCTGGGAGATTTTTGATGAACCATGCAGGCTGGGGAAGTTCAGAACTAACCAAGACTTTCTCTACTTAACTTTTGGACCTTTTCTCTGAGCCAATAATAAGTCATCCAGCAGCTGGTCACACACTCTCCCTTCCCCTTCCTAGCATCACCACCAGCAGATAGACTGGACAAAGCCCTTGTCCATGAACTTTGACTGTATTCCTAACGAAACACGGGTAGGTACAGGAGCAAGTCCTGTCCTGTGATTTCTCCTGACCTTGAGCTCCTAAGGTTGTTCAAGGCACAGTTCTGGATGCAATGACTCACAGTGCAGGAACACAGCTTGGAAAGAACACAAACCAAGCAACATTCCCAGGAAGCAGCCTGGACAGAGCCATCCTCTTCAAGGGGTCTTGTGGACCCGAATCACCCTCCGTCACTCAGCTTCAGGGCCAAAGAGCAGCCCTGTCTTATTTAAGAGTATGGATGTCATAGTGGTTAGATGAGTGATCCCACAGGAGTATCCTCCCATGTCATGTGTTCTTCTGTTCAGATGCTGTGAACACTCTTCAGCAAACACACAGGTGGAAAGCAGGATGAATTAACAGCCAAATGACTGATGGTATTTTATGGTTTCCCACAAGTTTTCATGTTGCGGCTCATAGTAATTACCCTGTGAGTCTGACGGATTTTAGTCTGATAGATTTTTAGGTGGCAGGTTTTCATCCCCCGAGATAGGCTACATGTGTCCATCAGACATATTTTATTGGTGCATGTGATTCATGATAGAAATTCCAGGGTCTTCATTTCATGTTTTTAGCTCTGATGGTCCTCAGTTTAATCCACAGAGCATTACAGCTTTCACTTTAGTATATTAATATTTAACTGTTGATCTTACACCACTGTTAGTTTCTGAGATGGAGTGTCCTGGCTCTCTAATCTCACAAGGATCTGATTTCTCAATAAGCAGGTTATGAGATTTTCATATGAATGTTCTAAATAAAACTATCACAAAACATTCTCTAATGACACTGTTACTTACTTGAAGTTATTTGGCTACTTTAGTCACTCAAATTAATCCATTGCATATGAAAGTATCCTTTCTAATGCACACAGAGCCCAGGGAAAAGGATAGCTCAGAGGTCTGGCTCCTGCTGCACCTCGACAAGGTGGCACCCACACAAAAGGTGTCCAGGGTGAGCTCCTCACCCGAGGGAGCTTCCCCTAGGCTGATAATCCGGCGTGCAGGTGGAGGCAAAGAAGGAGAGAGGGCACTCCTCGTATGATGATCCACAGAGAGCCTTATTCCAGGGGAGGGCAGGGACAAAGAGCCGAATTTTAAGGAGGGTCCAGAGATTTCACAGTGGGGAGAGTAAAGGCGGGGGTAAGGGGCACAGTCAATGGAATAAGGGAAGAAAGGCGGGTTTGAGGCAGAAGTAACCAATGGGAATTTCACATAGGAGGGACTCAGGCGAGGAACCAATGGGGGTGTCGAGTTGCACAGAACTTTCTAGAACATATAGATAGTAACTAGGGGAAATGAATATGCATGAATTTATACATAAAACAAGGAGGGGAAAACATGAACCAGCAACAGCAAAGTGTGCAAAACACAGAACAGGGGGATTACGGGCTCTCACCCTAACCACGAGTGGGATGTCAGGCCTCAGTCTTTGACCACCAGGGGTGGGGTTTGGTGTTACCCTCAGTGGTTAGCGTTGGCCTCGGCCATGTGCACTGCAGCACCTTTCTACACCAAAAAACCATGAAATGCAGTAAAGGCCTATGTGCAGAGTAAGATTAGGTGAGATTCAACATTCATGCGTTGAATTCGATAATGCATATACAAGGCTCCCTGTCTTCTGTGATTTTCAATGAGACTTGAAGCACTGTTTTAAGTCAGACTTGTTCTGTGTTGTTTTTCTGAGCAGAAATGAGCTTATATGCATCCCCCATTGGTCTGCTGAACCAGCAATTCTGAGAGCAATTAGTATCAGCATTAAGACCCCCACCAAGACATGACACTGAAATTCAGCAAAGGCTGGATAAAATTGCAGCTTGCATTCTTTAAATATTTATACAGTACATCAAAACAAATGAAACTGGAGATTCCATTTCCAGCGTGAGCTGCAACATTGCTCGAGTGGGGTCTCCAGTGTCATGCCACTTATTTTCATTTCTTTGATTTTTTTTTTTATGACGCTTCTACTGAATTACTAATCAGGGACAAGGGACAGAGTCATACTGTTTAAAATCTTCAGTATTCCTAAGAATAAACAGATATCCAGTGAAGCAAGTTAGAGAGAGCTTTAACTCCGAATTATTTTGAGAGCATGAAAGTCACTTGCACAGATCAAGTTTATCACAGCACTGAAAAGATGTGTTAGTATTAAAATTTGTATACTCAAAAAAAAAGCACCTAAGAAAAATCTACCCTTTTAATACAAGTTTCTCATTTAGTTAATCAGGCCTGAGATGCACAGTTTCTCATGATGGTTAATACTATCTCTGCAGAAAAAAAATGGCTGTAGACTTTAATAGCAGGCATAATTTATTTATTACTTTATTTCTCTGTTTTGGTGCAACATGAATGCAGTAGCAGATCAGCTGTAGTATCAGTGACTTCCAAGTGAGCATGACATTTCCAAATATTAGATAAAGTATTTTAATAAAATGTGAAATAGTACAGTCTACTCCCGCTACGGTGCTCTTTTACAAGCTCTTGAACTTTGTGATTACACAGAATCCTGGAATCCACTCCAAAGCAATGGTCTGCATGGATAAAGTGCTGCACACACACAAGTTTCTGCTGTTGTTATTACTTTTAATACAGATTTTTTTCATCACCTACATGACATACATTCCTTTGCTAAAGACAGAATGGAGTAGCTGGAGTAAGGTCTGATCCCAAATGTGAACTAGGACACAGTCTACAAAATAAAACCCTGAAAGGGCATAATAACATATAAAAGACTGCATCCAAGAAAATGGGAACAATACACTTTCTACTGAGGCTGAACAGACCAAGAAAAATAGTATGATGAAACTGAAACAAGGAAGACCCATGTTGGGCCTTAGGTAATCACATTCAGAAAGAAGTAAAATATCTGGGAAAGTTGTAAATTCTCCATTATTAAGGGTCTCTAAAATAGACTAGAACTACTTCTGTTAAAAATTACAGAAATAGAGTACTTTAAGGCAGGAGAAATGTGGGTGGTTTCTTGAAATCATTCTCAGCTCTGTGATTCTGTAACCAGTTCTTGTGCTGGTACAAGGAAATGGGATGCTCTGAATTTCTATCAGAATGGTGTCTGTAAAGTTTATTCAGTTGCATATTGAAGGAAATGTCTTTACCATTTTTCTCATTAAAGAAAGTAACAATGTTTTGACCAAGATCTCTTGGGTTTTTTTCTTTGGTTCCTTGAAATGTAGGAGCAGAACACTGTCATCCAGCTTTTTGAATAATGATGCTTTCTACATGAGAAAAAAACACAGGACTAAGTCAATAAAACCTTCAGCTGGTCCAGTTTATGGATGCCAGTAGTGATCAGTAGAAAGACGCCCACAGAAGAACAGAGAGAGCACAGTGGACCATCATTCCTTGTTATCTTTTTCCTTGCTTCACAAGATTTTACAGACCTTTTCCAGTCCATTTAGTTTCTTCCACTGTAATGCACCATACTGCCCCATTTTGGGGAAGATGGACAGGGGAGAAATAATGGCTTGACTCTTTTATTCTGTTTTTGGTAGGAATTGAGCATTTTCATTGTCAATAAGACCATTAATTGCAGTGATTTAACACACTTTATTAAATGTTTGATCCCTTTACACTGATACCCTGCAGCCATGGATGCCATTATTTCCTTGCATGGGACAAGGAGCCTTAGATTCTCTCTGAATTCCACAGTTTATCTTCTAAATGGAAATCTAGAATTCATGATATGCAAGGAGGATGACTACCTACTTTATAAATCTTACCTACCTTACAAATCCCATAGATGAGATGCCACATTTTAAAGCCTGTATTAAAAAAGATTAAATTTTTAGTCTCTTATGGCCGTGAAAGAAACTTTTTTCTTGCAATTTTGTTGATAAAGTTACAGTCCACACACAAACTCTCCAGAACTGTGCTGAGCCAGCAATAAAATTTCAAAATAACCTTTTAAATGACGTGTATTTTCCGAAACAGGATGTCTTATGCAAATGTGATCTCAGAGCACCAAAACTAAGAGCTGTGAACCCCCTGGGCTGAACTCAACTCCAGAGTAATTCCCATCAAAATGAATTTGTGCCATTCCAACAGCTTACGAACTTGTACAGAGTTTCTTCAAGCCCATGTTAGTTCAGCCATTTAAGCCTGAGTTTCAGAGTTTCAACTTTCAGAAACATCCCTCTGCAAACAGAGCTAAACCAAAGTCACCAGCTGAATCTCATCTGTTTATGTGTTTATTTATGCATATGTATCATTGATTTATTTATTGGTCCTAGAATAGAAAGGGTATGAAATCCCCTGCCCGCTACTAGATTTTGTTAAACACCATCTGCTTGAGCCAGGCTTACTGAAAGGTTTGCTAAGGCTCATGTTCTATCCTTCCTCAGTTCATTACAGTAGTGGCGAAAGGCCATTTCTTTCTTTTCTCCATTTTCACTCCCCAGCCTCGTAACAGCACATCACAGTGAACTTGCAGTGTCTCCCTCTGCCCATGATCTGAGCATGCTCATGAAGTTTTCAGCTCTCAAGTTCCTAAAGAGAATTCTGATTTGGCACAGCTTCAAGCTCTACTTTTAAACACAAACACTATCTTCCTTGCCTTGGCACTCTCCTTGTTTTTTCTGTCAGTCTTTTCCCCTCCCTTCCTTCTTGCTATGTCTGCCTTCCCCTATCTCTCACTCAATTCCTCAGCTAATGAAGCTAACACTCTTAGAAATATCCATGTTTATACAGTGATTGTCTTAGCTTAGAGCAGTGCTACTGGGCAACATCATAAATAAAACACTGTTACAGGGCACTGTTAGACAATCCATATCTCGCTCTTTCCTAAGCTTGTATGTGTTTCTCTCATATGGAAAATTGTTTTACTCTTTGTCAATGTTTCCAACTGTTCTAATTTTGTAGGTTTGGAATGGTGCTGCTTGAGGTTTTACCTCACTGTTGCATTGATTTTAGGGAAACTTTAGAATTCGAGACTGAGCCCTGCAATTTCCAGCAATGATAAAGTACTTCCGTATGACATAAAATTTTCTGTGGTAACTAGGTTCTCAGATGAAACATCTGTATCAACATCAGGAGCATCAGTGCAGACAGACCAGGAGCTGCTGAATGATACTTGAGGCAGCTCCACTCCTAACATGGAGCATTCTGCATGTTCACAACCTCCCAGGGAGCTCTGAACGCAGCTCTTGCATCTGGGTATTAATGGAGAAGAGCAAAAATGTAACTGAACTTTGCCAACCTGTTACACAGGAGTCCTGACAGAAAGAGGCTCTTCTACACCATCCCAGTCTTTCTTAAGTGTACATGACCATGCATGGTTAATACTCACCTAGTGAAAGAGAAATACTGCAGTCCTTGCAGAAAGAATCCTTGCCTGGTAAAATTAAGGCTGGGAGTAACTGCATCTCTGATGGTTTCTGTGGTAATTTTGCAATTGATCTCGAGTGGGTGGGGATTTTCCTCTTTGGTTAAGATAAATGAAGTCTGCGGAAAGTTCTCTGAAGGTGACAGACATTTTATGGACAAAATAGAACTTGCAGACCATATTTGGTCTTTTCAAATATTTTTCTGACATGCATACTAATTTATTAGATTAAACAGCATTAAAAATAAATCTGCTTATGTACATATTAATGTAACTTTTTAAATTACCGTGTATTAAATTACAAATATATCCTTCTTGGGTTTTTTTTTCCTTAGGGGCTACATTTACTGCTTATGATGGTTTCTTTTATCTGCATTTTTATTTTGTGACTTTCGCAGGAGCAACTGACTGTTGCACTCACAGTGATTTATGTGCAAAGGGAAGCATATTCATATTAAGCATATAATGAGAGCCCTGGAACATTAGTTTACATTTTGCTGGCAATCACAGTGACTTTGGCCACAGATTTTAGATGACCTTGACATTCACATCTAAAACACATGTGATAGCCAGCCCCAGCCTTCACCCAACCATTGATTTTTAAAACAGTGAACATAAGATAAAGATCTGTTGTGGTTCTCTTCTCAGCTCTCCATAACATTTCATAAATAGGTCAGTTTTAGCATGTTTATATAAATTGATTCCCCTTCTGGGAATGCTCGGCTGTGATAAACAGTTCTTTCCAATTAGTTTGGGGGTTTTTTTTAAATAGTTAGGGATTATTATTACAGCTAAAAATATTTTAAATGTAAGTATCTGCTAAGTCAAGAAAATGTTTTCTGTCTGTTAGTGACAGATGAACTGCAAATGCCCGCTCCTGTTCACTTTAAAATCAATATTACAGCTTCTATGCATGTGGACATCACCTTTTTGACAATACACAGCAAAATGAAGATCTAGTGGGCAGCACAGTGCCCACTACCATGAGCCTTTTCAGCCATAAGGAAGGAATGATTGAGGCCAATGAGGCTTCTTTAGTTTTTAATCCCTGATTTTAACAGCCATCTACAGGATCAACTGTGTTTTGTCATATTTGCTTTAGAAGTCATTCTATTACCTTACAGGTTTGTACATTCCTTTAGAGTCCAGCTGTCCCTTTAATTCTCATTAATAACCCATTTTATTTGATTTTGTTGTCAAGTCCATTTCTAGAAACAATTTGCATGGAAAGTCATGTCAGTCGGTGAATCAGTCATCCAATAACCTTCCTCAGCAATGAGTGGCATGAGATGAATCAGAAGAATATGTAAGAAATTGTAAGAAATCATCCCACAGGACACAGTGGATTTCTAGATTTTTGGCCATTGTTACTTATCTTGATGATCATATCTTTCTTCAGAATACTTAACAAAGATGGTGACAAATCTTGTGGCTTGACTCCTACTTTATCCTATCTTTGAAGCTTGAGGGGAGAGACAGAGGTTCTGAGTGTGTCTAGCTCTGCTGCTCACTTTGTGGTAGGTTAGATCTGACAGCAGATGGAATCCCTGAGACATGTCAATTTAATTTTAGGTTGTGTGTCTAATGCACATGTTGCCAATTACAGTGGTGCGTGATGTCTTTCTAGGGAGGAGGTCTTTCTCTCTCCCACTGGGTGAACATGCTAAGGATAAATTTTGGAAAAGTTTTTTTTTTTAAATCTGGGCTCAGTCATGTCTTAACAGCCCACGTGAATAGGGGAATATCATTCAAACTTTATTTCTGACTCTAGAAACAAGAGATTCCTCTCCCTCTATTCTTTTATCCAGTCTCTTAGCAGTAGTGCACTCAAACTCCCAGGGAACAGAGCAAAACCTCCAGATTTCAGATGGACTTCAGAGTTGATGCGGTTATACAGTTTCGATCGAGCAATGAACTTCAAACTTCATTTTCTAGCACCCCAGGACCACACTTAGGAGGAAAAAATATCCCAAATATCTCAAGCGAGGGTCCAGACCCAGATTGGTGTTACCTAGCCCTTCGGTAGAGAAAAATACGGAAGAGACAGGAAGCTAAGATTAGTGTCCAAGTCAATGTTAGGTGCAGCACAGCCTCTGACAGCACCTTTCCCTGGGAAGGAGGAGGAAGTGACATTTTTCTAATCCAAATCTGCTAGCCCTTGGGAGCACTTAAAGGAAGCTCTGCCCAGCAGAGTGAGGCAAATCCTTTTCCAGAGAAGCTGTGGTGATTTGTTCATTGAGCAAATATCATACCTATTGCTGGTTTTATGTTCTCTATTCTAAAAAGACCTTGCCTGTTTTCCTCTATCCCATCACTTCTGCAAGCCTCCACTCCAGCACACTGCATTGGCCTGGCTCCACAACCAGGCCAAACCATCACAGATAGGACTCCTAATGAAACTTCCACCAGACTTCCTTTTAGCAGGAGGGTGTAAAAAACATTGCTCATCTTCCTAAGGAATATATTCACGATACAACACCAATAATTCCCAATTCTAAAAAGTGTCCCACAGACATCACAAAAAGTTGAAATTATTGCATTCCTAAGACTTCTGGTTTAACAGCATGTAAGATAAGATGCTTTTATTGTATAAGCAAAGACTTTAATTGTTCATTTTAACTGTGTATTTGTAAGTCTCAGAGTCAGAGACCAGTCCCTGACCCACTTCATAGGCTGGCGCAGTCATAGCTTCAGAAGCATCTTGTCTAAAGAGCTAACTGCCCTTTTAACAGCCCTTTGAACAGCTAGCAGTTTGGATGCTACCCTTAAGCCAATACAGGACATTGAAGCTGGGCTTTCTAGAGCTCAAACCTACCTTTGACCTTTGCAATAGAAAGAAACAATAACCTTATATGTGCAGCATGTATCTCGTGCTCATGCCAGCCTAGGCAGATACCGTATCTACAGAACACCTGTAAAAAATTAACTAGAACAATTTGTATTTGCATATAATGCATATGAAAATTTGAACATTTTTAAGTAAATACTTATACGGAAAATTCCATCAATTTTAAAGTATTTTATCCCTCCTTTTCAAACTGATTTTTGCAACAAAAATGGGTGTGGACATTGACTCAAAAATAAATTCTGAGACATTCCAATTTGACTGTAAACCCTTCAGCATGTTCATGATTTTTGCTTCTGAATACATGGATATTTGTTTGACCCGTGCAAGACACTATTCCATGTCTGGAATTAAAGAAAAAAAAGTAAGACATCTGGCTTCTGATTCGCTGACATGAGAGGAGCAACCAAGCACCATCCAGCCACCATATGAGTACAATAAGTTAAGCTTCACCTCTGTTGCAAAGTCTAACTCTAAACACTACACTTTCTCCTGCCAAATGACCCCTTTCTACAAGTTCCCAAGTTTCACAAGAAAAAGGGCAAGATGCAAACTGTGTTCAAGTCCAACTTGAATCTGACCCAGTTGGAATAAGAGAAGAGAATAAACTGCCACCCACACAGAGTTTGCAAGCAGGAAATAAAATTCAATTGATTTATTTATGTGTATTTATTTCTTTATAAGTATCTGCATTGTCTATTACCAGAGAACGGGTGTCTGGGTGTTAGGCTGGGGAAAACACTGCAATTCATTTTGTATAGAAATATCCTTTTGTTGTTTTCATTAATTAATATCTTCGAGCCACAATTGCCATGAATTTTGCAGGCATAATGAATTCAGACACCAGATTTAAAGTATCCATATGTGAGTATTTGTGGAACCCAGAACTGCAAAAATATTCATTGGAAATATTACTCATACATCTAATCAGGAAAAAGGAATATTGCCAGGCAGTCAGTCCAACCAGTGACAATTTGAAAAGCAAATATTGGCTGTCCACAAACAGTTTACTTAACAAAGATCATTTGGACAACATAAACTCTAAAATACTCTCATATAGTAAATATTTGTTCATTAATTTGATTAATTTTATATTATGCTTTAAATAAACATTCTGAATATATTTTTATTTTCTCCACTGTTGCCAAACTTCTATTACAGATTGGTGTGTAATTTACAAACTTAAACACAAAGCCATGTAGTGTGGCTTGATATGCTGTGCATATAGAAGCATCTGTGCTAAGTAAAAACAGTGGCTGGTTTGATTAAAGTGTTTTGATTTATTTTCTAATTCATCGTAGATCACAAATGCTGTTGATTTCGGTATCTCTTCAAGACACGCTGTCTAAAACATTGACTTCACATGGGTGGATATGGGACTGCTGAGTTTTCACTGTGAACTGTTTCCATGACAAAGAAACTAAAAATAAAAGAATACAAGAAAAAGTTCTCAATTTGAAATATTGTGAGGTGGTCTATACTGTAAAGTGATCAGACAAATCTTTGGTACTACCAGCTCCCAATTTTAAAGCCAATGCCCATTTTGTATCAAATTTCCTTTTGGCAAATCAATCCTCACTTCACATCAGCAGAAAAGGTGGAAGAGTTAAACCTAAAATTACTTATCTTAATTAGCTTGTCAGCATTTTGAGAGATTAATCCTTCCCAAGATCCAAAAAGTCTTGAAACTCTCCCCAAAATAGTTGAGAAAAACTGTGAGCTCTACCATCTAGACAAGAAGTTCCCCACAGGTCAAAAATGGTACATGAAAGCAGCAAAGGAGTCATGCATGTGCCTATTCATATGTGCATGTTCAGGCAGGAATTACTGCCATCAGCAATGCCAATTTCAAGAGTGGCACATATTCTCAACAGGGTTTGGTAGCTCTTGCTTCTGACAGCAGCAACACAAAAAAACCCAAAGATGGATACATACTATTTTGGTAATTGAGAGCCAGACTTAGCATGTCTTAACCACCTTTCAGTGTCCAATTTCTTTTTTTTTTTTTTAATCAAAACTATAGGTTATTAATTCAGCATGAGTTGTTTTAAAAGCACTTTAGTGTTTCAGGCAGAAGAAACACTACAGTATTCTAGATAGTGTTCAAACATCGCCATAAAGTGAATAATTTCACCCTAAATATATTTACGCTATATTTCTGCATGTTTTTTTCATTTATGTGATGTATTTTTGTTTATATAAATATGCCAATTTTTCTTGCAAAGAGGTTTCAACATTTGAAATTTTTGTAAACTATTCGCTTTCAATCTGTTACATAAAACTTCTTACCTGTGTTCCAAGAAGTTATTCTGCAATGAGTTTTTCAATCCAGATCAGGAAAATAGCCTTTGTTACGGCTAAACTTATTTATGGTTATATTAAGTCAAATGTGTTTATTTGCATTTTTTTCTTCTTTTGGATCTCAACACCAAAAAAACAAAACTGAGGGAGTGATACTGAATTCCCCATGGAGATCTCCACCTACCACATGAGAAATAAAATACTCTGTGCATGAAGCACTATTACCAGTTTCTGGTAATTTTGGAGATTTTTGATAACCTGTTTAACAGTTAATAAACTTTTCTTCCATAAAGAGACAGCACATGGAGAAAACAGCATCTCAGAACTCTGTTTAGATTTTACCATGTTTCACTACTGAAGTTTACTGAAGAGTACAAGCAAATGTATCAGTATTGCAATGAAAGCCCGATACAAAACTTTCCACATCTCAGGCTGACCTCCCACAGTTTTATCAGCTTAAAATCCAAATGCAGGAACTTAAAATGCGGTTTACATGACTTCTCTTACCCTGGCTAGAAATGGGCTAATTGATGTTTTGTGGCACTGCAGCTTGCTTTCTCCATAGCTGAGTTTTCATTACAGCAGTTGCTACATTGACTCATAGGGCTGAGTATCTGAACTAGGATTGGAGCCAAAGACCGAGCTGCTGTGCCATAGCTCCCTCTGCAAAGCAGCAAATGATGCTGAGTGCCTGGACATTTTAACATTAGTGAATCTACGGCATTCATTTATTCATAACAAGACTGTGCTGCTGACCTAGTTTGCTCATTAAATTAATGGAAGTTGGAGAAACTAAAAAAGAGAATCCTAGAGGGGTTTCATTTCTGTGCCTACTTGGTTGGATCAGTAATTCCTTTTATTCTCATTTCTTTTCTCCTGGCTGTATAACAAGATGAATTTGTTTTAGATTATTTTCCTATTAACTAAAATTTCCCAGAGGTTGCTGGTATTTGCATTCAGCTATTTCAGTAGCAGATATAACACTGCACTGGATACACCATCTACTGAAACAATAAAGTTGTAAGGAAATCAGACACATGTTCCCTACAGATGTTTGACCTAAAGCATATTGGAGCTGCCAAATCCACCTTTGGGTCACACTCTTCTCCATCTGGAGGTCTACAAACACTGGGCCAAATGCAAGGAATGATTTATAAACTGGGTACCCTACCGAAACTAACAATCATGAATACAAGCGCCAAAATCAATGCTGTAAGTGCTAAACACTTGCAGCCAACAAATACTTTAGTTGGCACTTTCTGGCACTTTGTATCTCTGAAAATTGGGACACCATGATTTTGGTGCTTTGCTGTTAATTTTAGAAGTTTGGCTTTGGAATTCTGACTTTCAAATCCCTGTTCACACGTCCAGGTTTAGCCAAGCCTCTCTTGATCTTTTTCTTCCATATTCTCCACAGTGGCAGGAATTGGTCTGAGAAATATGCCAGGGCCAGACAGACTTGTACCCATCATTCCTGCTTCTTTGTTTGGCCATGGAATTGCCCAGATGAGGGTCTTGTTCTCTTGTTCACTGTTCAGTCCCTTCTGATACATCTTACTGCTCTCACAGGAGTGCCAGCAGTAATGAGAGCTTTATCCTTATGATCTGCTTTATCCGTGCTCATTCTACTTTTGCAAGATTACTACTGAAGGGAACTTACCTACTGCATCCCAGGAGAACAGGACTGTATGTTCCACCCACCTGGGGCTGAAATGCCTATCTTATTAAAATCATGATAACTGTGTAGTAGATATTGCTCTCAAACTAAGAAGATAATAAATCCCCACCTGGTAAAGGATATAAGACCTCAGTAAACAAGACAAAAAGTCTTAAACTATGTTTAAGACTTAAACTCTGTGCCAGAGGAAAAGAGAAGGAGGCTTCGTGGTTCACAGAGATTCAGAGTAAATGGCACCAAGCACTGAGTCCTTCTTGCTGACTTTTTTATACTGAGTGAAATCTTTGCAGGAGCTTAGTGTTGTTTCCATAATGTGATAATCGAGCTGATACCGGTTCAGTGGAAAGGTTGTGCTCCAGAATATTAACAACTCCATCTGACTTCCCCTTCCATTTTCTCCAGTGCAGGGAATTGCTTTTATTATCCTTCATGTAGTTTATATACTTGATTAAGTACACTGGAAAATTAAGGAACCTGAGCCATTCATTTAAACATTTCCTTTGAGGTGCAGGAAAAAGGGAGTTTGATGAAAACACTGTGTCTCTGTGAATGTTCTTCCTTCCCCATTTTGAAAATCTAGTTTTCATTTTTGCAGCACTTTGAAATAGACTTATTAATCCACTGAGGGAAATAAACAGCTGGAAATAAATATTTCCCAACTGCTGGAGAGACACTAACTGTTTCCTAAGCCATATCCAAGTGGTCACCAAATAAAATCACAAGGGAAAACCAATTCTTGGCCTGGCTCTATGTCTGTGCTAATGAAGAAATCAACAGTAGAGGGCTGGGTGAGTCATTCTTCTTTAAGGATCATCAAATATCCAGCTTCTTAATTATTTATTGGTTGCTAAGACCAGCAGCCAACATTGTGCTCAGAGTTGTTCAGGGCAGCCTTCACCACACAGTCTAAATTTGGCATGCCACCAGTATCCAGCAACTCACTGGATGTTCAGTAGACATCCAGCAATGTACTTGAGGGGTGGTGAAAGACAGAGAGGTTTGTAAAGTGTTAGAGAAGTCATTTTCCAAGAGAAGTGCATTTTAAGGAAGAACACAAAAAGTACACAATAGGCACCCAAAGAATTGACTGACAGTTCAAAGGGAAGTCGTGGAAAGTGGCACATTCTTGATGGTCTGTGATTTCTCCTTCTGCCGCAGATGATGTTATTTCTCATGTCCCTTTCAAGAACACTCACATAAGCCCAGTTTCACATGTGCAAAGAAATAGATAGGGAATAGAACCTGCAAGCCTGTAGCCAATACAGTTTCACTCATAACACAAAATTTCCCATCTGAAGTGGAAAAATAAAAAAATCATCTTGGGTAAAATACAGAATTTTGGTAAAGTTCAGATCAAACAATTCCAAAACAAGAGTGTGTAATTAGCTGCCATATCACCATTCTCAGTTACAATGAAATGCACCCCACAAGTAAAAAACATCCTTAAGGCCTCATGACAGTATGGCCAGCTACATTAACCCTTGAGCACATCCCAGTGAGACCAGCTGAATGTCAGACTGGAAGAGGCACCAGCATGAGGCTGTGGATGCTCTCAGCATGCCGAAGAGACACCCAGGAAAGAGGAAAGCGTGCAGAACAGACGTGGCTGTGCCCGGAGCACTGAAGTGGCCTCAGCAGCTTGTGTAAGTTTGGGAAGAAACACGGGGAATTGTTATTTCTGGGGTTTGAGTGTTTGACTCATAAGAGATGGAAGAGCCTGAAAGAGACTTTTCCTGGGCAGAGGAAGAGTCCCACAGCCCTGTATAGCTGTGTATTGCTGACATCCTGCTTTGTTCTCTGACATGCAGCATAGCCCTTCCTCTGGACATGTGCCTGACAGGCCTCAAGGACTATGGCAGGTGAGGGAGGACAGCAAGATTGGGAACCCACTCATCAGTATGGAGTTATTCCCAAAGGTACCATTTAGCACCCAGACCCCTCCCACCTAATATAACTTTAGATGAGATCTGCTTTTACCTACTTTTATATTTCCTTACTGGGAAGTTTTCTTCTCTCTTCTCTGAAAATGCACCTGAGATTTTTTTTAAAACTAGTACTGAGCTCCTGGAGAACGAATAGATAAAAAGCAAGCCTCAAAAGAATTTACAAGGCATATATAAACTGAAATATCTTCACATACATTTGGAAGAAAGCCATGTTGTGTCTGGACAATCCTTGAAAGGATAAAAAAGTTGTTAAATAGATTAATCATTCACCCATAAAATGTGATTTGAGCAGCTCCAGTTTGAAACCAAAAGGCCAGAGAGAGAAAAGGTGTCATGATGAGAGAAGGCTGGAAATTATGTGGTTGTTTGAAACAAGTGAAGAAAGCAAGAGGATGAAGAGATTAATTAATTCAGAGACTTGGAAAAAGAAAGATTTGTAGTAAATTTCATTGTGGAAGACACTAACTTGAGCTTGAAGAAGAAGACCAGAGGGTAGCAAAAAAAAGGCCAGACTGAAATAAAGTTATCAGATCCAGTGATGTGACAAAAAAATACAGTTTCAGCAGCATGTAGGCAAATTAAAATGGGGCAGAAACACAAATTGGGATGGGCAAGGCAAGAATTCTATCAACAGTCAGGAATAAAAAAGATGAGAGAAAGAAGTATTAACAAATGTGAATTTTTTAAAAAATGAAGCAATATTACCTGAGAGATAAAGATTGAAGAAGGAAAAATAAAAGAGAAAAACTGAGTACCAACTCTCTACTACAAGTTGATATATCCTGTTAAAAAGCTAGTGGTAATTTCTTTTTTCTCTCTCTCCTGTATGAAATACAGACTAATAGGGACAGAAGTGCTAAATTAAAACCTAGGAAAAGTAAAAATAGACAAAAAATGTGATAGTGGGTCTCAATAGTATGGATTTTGTGGCTGCAGCAAAATCATCACTAGGTCTAATTCACAACTTCTTCTGTAAAACTAGAATAGCTCTGTTTGATTCAGTCAAGTTGCTGTAAAAGAGATGAACAAGTCCATAAATTCAGATTTCATTTTTCCACACATATAATGTAAAAATATTGAAAATTAAATGTGAGTTCCATCACTCAAAGATCTAGTACAGACAGAAGGCAGGTTAGAAATCAGGAAAAGAGTCATGATATTCATCCCTTGGGAAACAGTTGAGGTCCCTCATGACCAGAGCACATATTCTTCCACTCAGACAATACAGTTCTCTAGCTGTTCAAGCTGACTTGTTCCTTAGAAGATGCAGTAAAAATACAGAATGAACCAATCTTGCAAATAATTTAACTGATTAGTGGCGACAAACTCTGTAGACAAACTTTTGGTAATCACCGACACTGATCAAATTGTTGGTTTGCTTTATTTTTCAATATCCACTCAGTCAGAAACTGTAATGCTAATATAAACTTTTGTATATGTTTGGTGCAATGTCAGACTGCAGTAAAGCATGGAAGTAAGGTGTAGGGGGATTCAGCACCAGCAGCCAAGTCACAGGTGGAGGACAGAATGCCCCTTTTTAGTGATCTACCACGTTCTCATCAGATGTAACTGGTAGTGGAAATACAACACCAGAGAGCAGCATAGAGGGAGACGTGAACTGCAAGTGGCAGAGACGTCTGAGCATGACAAGGACCCTGGAACATCCAGCTGTGATAAAGGGCAGGGGGAACAGCCCCAGCACAGCATCATGCTGAAGCCACTGCTCTGCTCACAACCTTCTGCCAGTGTTCCTGCAGGGCACTCCCCTCTGTCATGGAGACAAGTCTGCTGGGGATCAGTGTGACCTGCACTGAGCCTATGGACAAATACAGATGTCCATCAAGAGCTGGGAACATTTTGGGCAGCTAGGTTACTGGTTTTTTTGAAGTTCTGCTGGGTGCTGAGCACACCTCAGCTTCTCCTTGAGTGTAAATGAGGTAAACTTGACTGTGTAAAACAAGTTAATGGCTTTGCTTGTGTCTCCCAGACTGAGAAGTGATTCTTCCTAAGGCAAGGTAAGATTCCTTCACTGCTGCAGCTCTCTGAGCAGTTAAATATGCATGTGGCCAAACTCGGTCCTCGTAAAACCCAATTGACTTCATTCAATAAACTCCTATAAAGATGACTGATGTCATTGGAGTCCCACCAGGGATGAATTTGGCCCATGCCATTCCTCCTGTGTAGTCACTGGATAGGAATGTAGAGAAGAAAAGCATACTGGGCTCTAGGACTCCATCTCTCAACAAAACTACCAGGGCTGGAAAAGAATTACATGTGAATATAAATGTGTCGTACACACTCCATTAGATCACCCAGATCAGCCCCTGCTCTCAGCTGCCCACATAGGGACTGGAGTTTCTCCTTTCACTACTGAGGGTTGAGCAGGAGTTTCTACATGAGTGTGCCAAGTCTCTTGGGAGCAAAATCAGCAGCATTACCCCCAATTTACAGATGAAGAAACTGAAACAGGGAGCTGAAGTGATTTGCTTCAGCTTACATGTGGTGACAGAGGTAGAAAAGGTATTGAAACTGAAGTACTTATGGCTCCTTGCCACTGAGGCCATGTATTCCTGTGATATATCTTTTTAATTTCCCTCTCCTTTCCCCATCTCCCTTCTCCCCTGCCCCCAGCCCCATCCACATTGTCTCTAGCCACACAACTGGGAAGCTGGGATTAATCCATCCCTAGGGAAACTGGGATTAATATACAACTCATGCGGAACCTTTAAAAACCCAATGATTTGTGGTCCGCTTTTCAGAGGCACATGCAATCCACAGCTGAAAAGTAACTATTTGCTGTTCCAGTGCACATTCTGAGAAAGGCTTTTGCTCTGTTTCATGAACGTACTCTGAAGACCCCATCTGACAGGATTTCTTCCTACATCCAACAAAAAAGCAGGCTTAGCAGGCTGTGCAGAATCAGGCTCTTGTGGAGTACTAACAGTTTATGGGCAGAAAAAGAATGACTGGAATGCGAAGGGGGGGAAGAGAGAGAGAGATGTGCCAACACATCTTTATGTTTTCCTTCTGTAACTGGAAATGGTTAAAAAAAGAATTAAAAGAAAAAAATCTGTGTTTCCCTCATATATCTTGCAGGAAGAGGCAACTAGAGTCAGGTGCCCAGTTTTTTGCTCTTGCAAACTCCCATTCAGTGATGTTTTTTATGATGAAAATGCAAAATTTAAAGCAACTGTGAAAACAGAATCAGCTCTTGATTGGCAGACAGAGGCCTAAATAAGTTTTATTCAGTGCATGAATGTCAGATTAAAACACATGCAAAGATAGAAAATAAAGAGAGGGAAGGCAATTAATCATTTAAATTATTTGTGATCCTGATTCAAAAGGCACATTTCCCGTCTAATTCCTTTCATTTATTTTGGGACTTAGTACAACTTATCTCTTCTGACTGTCATGATTTCATCTCTGCTTTGCTTTCCTTGGAATCGCTGAACTGATACTGCCTAGCAAATTTCAAAACACTGGAGGGAACAGGCGAGCTGTTCCCCAATGCAGCTGGGAGCACGACCAGATAGATAGCCTTTGTTAGCACGAGGGCAAAAGTGGCCTTCTGGGAGGAGGAAATGCACACACGTGTAAGTGTAGCACAAGTGACATTAAGAGGTTGTGCGTGCATCCTGTGCTCAGCATGCCCACGTAGTTTTAATACATCTGTATTTCTAATTATGTCAATTCTGGAGATTTTTTTTCCTTTTAATTGCACATAAAAATGCAGGTCCAAAGAAATTCTTGGCAGTCAGATCACCAAGCTTCAGCTTTTCAAATGAAACGCTTCTCATGCCCAGCTGGAAGGAGTGATTTCTCCACCTTTGCGACCCCGCAGCTCTAATGGTTCCCAGGAACCAGTTACTGACACGGTTTCTTACCTCGCCACGGGTGTTTCAGTTTCCCGGTGTTAAGGAGACGGTGGAGCGACCGTGGGAAAGCCTCGGTGGAGTGACCTGAGTCCCTTCCTCCCTCCCTGTGGACCCGACTCGGATTTCTGCCTCGTAGTTACGACCCCTGAAAACCTGGTTCCAAGCGACAGTGCCCTTTGCTTTCTCGCTCCGCGACAGGATCCCGGGTGCATCCTTGTTCCTTTACTTCGTGCCAGGAGCGACACGAGAGGGACGGGGAAGTTCCTCGGGGATTTTCTCTCTGAGTCTCCGTTCAGAAGCGCACGGAGGAGGATGAACCACCCAGCCTTCAGGCTTCCCCTTAACGCCGTGTCAGTGCTCGGGGCTGCTGGTGCGCCCTCGGCCAGGCGCGGGATGCGGTGCCCTGGCCGGGCAGCGGGACACGCCGGGGGCGGCTGGCGTGTCCCATGGAGCGCTCCGGGGCAGCGACCCACGCCGGGGACAGGCGGCCGCTCCTGCGGGGTTTGGGCAAAGCAATCCCTCTAAACCCTCACGGAGGACCCGGGAGAGGCGGGGGAGACGACACCTTCAAATCGCCTCCGAGAAAAGCTGCCGAGCAACATCCCGGCCCGGCTCGGCCGAGCGGGGCCAGCGCCGCGAAGGGTTGGATGCTCCTAGCCCCAGCCGGACTCCGCGCAGCAGAGAGATGCCGGCGGAGCGGAGCGCAGGGCCACGCACTTGTCCCGCCCTCCTCCCTCGCAGGGCCGGCCCGGGCTGCCTGCAGGTTCCTGCGGACTTCACCCCGTGCCCCTCACTTGCAGCTTTTCAGATGCCTTTTTTCAGATGCCAAAACCAAAAGTCTTCACGCGGGGGGGGAAGCGAGCGGCGGGGGGGAGACAAAGCCAC
>VZTI01005431.1:870646-1101365 GCA_013397865.1 Struthidea cinerea | reverse complement strand
CGCTCCCGGCCGCCGCTCTGCGCCCCCTCCCCGCCGAGCAGAGCCGCGGGACGGGGCTCACCGGGACCTGTCCACAGGGCAGGACGGAGACAAAGGCAGAAAGGATGAAAAAGTGGGGGGAGGATGGAGGGAGGGATCTGCTCCCGCTGAATGGATTTAGGGATTGAATGTTGTTCTGCCTCTCTGAGAAGTTCCTCCGAGAGGATCCCGGGAGCCGCTTACCTGTGAGGTGTCCACCCCCGGGTTAGAGCCTTCGCTCGCCCCATCATCATTCCTGATCCCCGCTTTCCGCCCCAGCGCCCCTGACCTCGGTGCCTTCCTCCTCTCCTTCCTCCCACGGGCCGGGAGGGTCTCTCCCCGCGCCCCGGAGGTGTTCCACAGCGTGCGAAACTCCGCGGATTCCCTGCGGATCGGGAGCCGCAAAGCTTTACTTAGGTCCGGGGGCGACTACCCGGGCGACACAGGAAAAGCAAAAAAACCCTCGAAAGAAAAAAGTTAAACGTGCTTTATAATTAATCCTGAGGCCGTAATCTCCTCGGTTATTTGTTTTTCTATTCATCCATCCATTCACACTCCTTTAGATCCGTGAAGGGGGAAAAATTGCTTGGGTGTATTACATTGTCCCGAGGAGCCAGAGTAATATAATACGCGAGCGAAGACAGATCCGTCAGGATAACACGGTACCGTGCTCAGGGACAGGCATGTGTCTTTTTATTGTTCATGTCACTCCCGTTATTACACTTTTATTTTTTTTTTTACCGTCTCTGAAGGAAAAACAAGCAAACAAAAGCAAAATCAACAAAATAGAAACAAGAAAACACTACGTTATCATCCTGCGGAATAAGTGTTCATGAACATGACAGTAGCGTGGCTAAGCAAGCCTAGCACTGCCATTTCAACCCCATATCCTCTCTATTTTTATGAACAGTTTGGGGTCCTACATTGCACTCTGCTCCAGGCAGGAGAAGAGATTTTCGTTCCCTCTTTTTGTAAACGAGTGGCATTTTTATGAGGCAGAGGCGAAGCAAAGACGTTCCCAGCTCTTCTTCAGTTCTCTCACATTTCGTGCTATTTTCTTTCTTTATTATCCCCACACACACTCAACCCCCCCACAAAAAAAAACCACAAAACCAAAAACAAAAAAAAAACAAGGCAAGCAAAAAAAAAAAAAAAAAAAAAAAAAAAAAAACACAACAAAAAAACCTCAAATCCCAAACCCTTAAACCTCGTATTTTCATTCCTGTTGAGAATGCGATCCTGTGCCCGATGCTATAAGCTGACTTCTTTGAATAAGTTTGCATTTTCGAATGTAGTTTAAGTCCAGTTGTCAGAACACGAATGTAAGATTCCCAAGTGTCCCCAGACCAAGATACAGACCGCAGACAGGCTCTTCTAAGTGGAGATGTATCTTTTCCCATAGGAAAAATCCTGTTATAGCTGAGGGTGGGTGCGTGCACTAATAAAACAGAAATCGCAATTCTCTTTAGAGAAATAGCGGATAGCTGAGACGGTAAACACAAAACCAGCAATGATACCTGCACGTGCTGCCTTTGACGGAACAATGCACTTCCAGATACAAACCCCATCATTCCGAAATAAATACTTAAACATCGAAATAAATGGAAGTAAATGATCTCATTGTCTATGGGGGAGGGAGACACAAAAAAAATTATTCCCACGCGAAAATAGTTTATAATCAAAGCACGTCGTTGAGATATCCTTTTATTCCAAAGTATTCTTGGAAGCCGTAGGGGAAAGCTGCCTGGATAATGTGTTGTCTGATATTTACGTATTTTTTAAAAAATAAAAATATTTTGACTTGTCAACCCACTGGCGATAGAACTGAAGTTTCAGGTTAACTGTCTTGTTAAGTGCACTTGTTTTAAATATCTGGTGTTTAAGTTATGAAGGGTACGTTTTTCCAAAACCTTTATTCTCGGATGGATTTTTATGATGCCCCTTGCTAATTTTCATTTTGTCAACTTGCAGCGGTGAGGAACCTAATACCGGGAACGGAGTGCAAAACCACTGTTAGCTCTGATACGCAGGGAATATGCTGCGCTTTTCCACGGCAAAGATCTGCTGTCGATTAGGAATGTTACAACTTCAAGAGAATTGTGAAAAGTGAAGGCATCTGCTCCCAAAGCTAGCCACGTTTGTAGGATTTAGACGCGACAGTGAAACCCAATTCGTTTCAAGAGAAATTTGTGGGGTCACTGGGGAGACAGGACCCCCCATTCCTATTTCCCACCTGTATCCGTTTCCCAAAGTCATCCCCGTCCCTATCCTGTCCCACGTATATGTAAGGCAAAGACTCCCTGTGCTCTGCACCCCATTTTCGGGGAGCAGCATCCCGGACATCACCCGGCGCCCAGCACACCGGGACTGCCTGCCCGCTGCGCTCCCCCAGCGCCGGAGTCGCCGCCGGGCGCTGTCGCCTCGCCCCGGTGCCGTCGGTGCCGCCGCTGGTGCCCGAACCGGGGGGAGCGGCTTCGTGACCCTTGCGGAGCAGACTCAGGGGGCACGGGGAGAACATCTGAGGACATTGCCCCGTCCCTCCCGTGGGGAGCCTGTTGCGCTTGTCACCTCCTCTCTAACGAGTTCTGGGTTCAAGGGCTAACCCTGAGCACCGCGGACACTGGGGATCGCGCCTCCTCTGGTTTAATCTCCTGCGGATGCTGGTCAACCCTGGATACACCTACACGCGTGCTGGGAGAGGTTTATACAGCCTGACTGACGTTCCTCTCCCCTCCTGCAGCTGGGATACCCAGCTTCACCCACTTAACCTTTGCAAGAAAAACGATTCCCAGCCCCATTCCATAGCCATGGGCAGGATAAAACTCCCTTTTGCTTCCGTGGGACTTTCTCCCCACCGGGGAACTGCCCTTGTCCCTTAAAAATTCTTTTACTGAGAAGAAACAACTGTGCTACTCGCGAAGCATTATCGGCGGGCTGGGGCTGGGGGGAGCAGAGGCTCCGGCGGGGCAGGGGGATGTTCTCGTGTGCTCGGCGAGTCCAGGGGCTCCATCGCCCCTGGAGTCTGGCGAACGCAGGGCGGTGGGTGGGGGATGGCTGGGCAAAGCCGCCTCCGCTCGGCAGCCCTGCAGCTCCCGACGCTCTCGGGAAAGGAAGCGGGAGCAGGACTGAGCAGCTGGCAGAGCTCGGCGAAGGTTCCAAAACTTCGCTCCCGGAGCTTCACCGGGAGGGTGGAGCAGCCCCAGCGGCAGACACGCAGGGGAGAGCAGGCACAAGTGCACTCAGCGTTCCCCTCCTTGTCCTCACGCCTCCCCGGGCGAGGTGTAACGCCCCGGTTATCTGTGCCACCTGGGATAAAGATATCTATATGTGAATACGTATATTCTGCTTTTCTTCGCTTTGCCTGGTTTCTCCTCTTCCTCCGATTTTGCTGACGACCGCGGTGAAGGAGTGTGCGGACTGTCCCCCCCGGAATGGCCCGGACTGAGATGAGAAGGGAGAGTCAGAAAGGGGCAGGAAGGGCCACGAGCCCTCGGGGGCCGAGCGCGGAGCGTGGCCGGGACCTGCGGGTGGCGGTGGGCGAGGGACAGGGCCCAGAGGCAGCGCGGGCGCTCCCGCACCCCGTTTCTCAAACTGATCCCCCCTCCCTCCCGACCCCAGTTCGCTCCTCAGGTTCCATGTAGCCTTATTATTTTAATAGCTGCTAATGACAAGAAAGGGAAGAATAGCGGCAAACAACGCGGGTGGAAACTACTCCCGCGGTGCGAGTAAACGCTCTTCAAATAGCAACTCCCGCCTCCATCCCCAAAAAGAAAAGCGGTGCAGAGATGGATATAACGCTGTTCTGCCAACTGTCGAGTTTTTTGGGGTTTTTTCAAACTTCTAGGGCTCCCTGAAAATAAAAGCCAAACTTTGGAACATCTCCGTTTTGTTAGCAAGGGGGAAATCATTTTTTCTTGATTGCGATGCTGAGATGTAACCCAGCGCTTTGATATATTGCCGCCCTTCTCTAGAGAGTTACTGCGGCGGGGGAGAGATCCGCGGGCGCGTAAGTCCCGGTTGGCCCCCCCGTTACTCCGCGCAGCCGGTGGGGACAGCCCTCTGCCAGCAACTTCTGCGGAGTAGGAAAGAAAATCCAGAGCACGGAGTAGAGCGATAGGGGATTTGTCTTCTTCAAGAATCACAATGGATTGTGCAAGCAACTAATTAAGTGCAAGATCTCCCCCCACCCCCAGTCCCCCGCCCCACACACCCCTTGTTTGCAAAGCGGTGTGAAGTCGGCTGTGTAAATGATTCCACTTTAACTTCCAGCCCCTTTAGATCACTAATAATGCCGTGGTGGTGCTGCTCACACTGGTGCAGTGAGAGTCAGCATTTCCATTATAATTTCCTATTTTCAGGAGTTTTTACAGTGGTCATAAAAATTCAATCCAGGCTCAAACTTGGCATCCCAGGGCTCCTCCCAGGAGTCATTTCTTTTTGTTGTATTTGAAAGAGGAAACCATTTATCTGTTTTTACATTGCGAGAGAGCAACAAAAGGAAGCAAAAGCAGAACATTTTTGTATTTTATATCGGTGGCTTTTCCTCAGCTCTACAGTATCTGCCACAGATGTTAAAGGAGTACAGTACACACTAATTAATAACACATGAAAAACCATCAGGTTATAGAGAAACCAGAGTCTGCAATCAGAACTGGTCGTATAAAATGCTCTTTATCATTCTGAAATCTTTTGCTTTTTTAAAACAATAATTTATTAGCAATACATCCAAAATGCAATTTGATGCTGGGGGTCACCTTGATTCAAAATGAACTGATCATTGTGGAAATCTGAGAAAGTTTTCGTATGTGCTCATTTTTAAGAAAAATTTCGTAAGAGTACGGATGTTTTCACTGCAGATTTGAGGGGGTCTATCCTCCAGCCCCCTTTAAGCAAGTATATGTACAACAGTCAAATAATCTTTGGATTTAGGGGTCCCTAAGTATTCATTTATATGATGGATTGTAATGGCTATATGGTTCCCTTGAAACCATTATATTCTATCAGGTCAAAACCAGCTTCTTAAAAAAGTTCATTTAATACAAGGGTGGCTGGAATGATTTGTGTACATTACATTTGCTCACATACAATTCCCATATCTGCTGGAAATTGAGTAAGGATTTAATGATCCCAGAGGAACTGAAGGCTTTGGTGACATGAGTTCCGAAGGGGCCGGTGAGACAAAGAGCAGTGTGAGTTGGGACACTGAAGCAGAATGCCAGTGAGGCCTGGACATCACATCATTTTGCTGTGGGTTATGCCTATGCCACATGTTTTAAAGAGAAATCCTTTCTCTACTGCTATAAAACATACATTTCTGCTAGCCTGGAAACTCAGTAGGAGTATCCTCCAACTCATCCAGCTCCGGTTTGTCTAGGAAAAAGGGTCTCCAAGAGCAATCTCTCAGACTTGAAAGAGTTACTTCTAGGCAGTACCAAAAGATACCTATGGAATTAAAGTTATGTATGTATACATATAAATTCATGCACACCAGAAAAGGAAAGAACCTTTGTATATATACGTAGGTACAGAGAGAGATTAACACAGACAGCACTACAGGATGCACAGTGGAAGGAGGGGGATATGTATATTGAATCGAGGAATGTCAGTGACCTTTATATTTTTAAATTTTTTGAATGATATGTAATTTGATAAGGCTTATATTCACTGTAGTTAACACTTAAAGGAGGACTCCACAATTTTCAGTGAATAAAGGCAACATCCGCATGCCATAGTCTGTCAATCACAGGACTGGAATCAGAATTCCACAAGATTTATCTTCCATTGAGTGATTTCATCACACTGACATTGGGCTAGTAACCTCCAGTGGATCCAGCACTTCCTGAAAGCAGGGAACTTCCTGTTGAGATCATTTTAGAGAAAACTTTCCCTTTTTTTGATAGACCATATGCTGGCATATACACAGAGCCAATGGACCCTATTTTAGGTATCTCAAATCATAGCCTGAAGGTTAGAGGATGGATATAAGTCTTTTCTATTTCTACATTTTATCAGGCTTCATCTCCAGGAGTTAATGATATACATATCTGGAGTAGTTGATAGCTCATACAGATACGTGACAAGAATCTTGTTACAAATGAAAAAAATAAAACACTTTCTGCACAAGAAGTGGTTAGAAAAGCTTTTCCTAGGACTTAATTACAGCAACATTTCATGGCAGAAGTTCAGCATCTCCTTTGGCATTAGCAAGACTGGAGATTGCAATACAAGCAGACAGGACTCCACATTTAACATCCTAATTATTTGGTATCTTGTTTTGGCTTTGTCTACTGCATAGATATGTAATGAAACAAGGCTCTGAGTTCAGTCAATTTCCAATATACCTATCCCTTCATCCCAACAGACTGGACACTGGAGCCCAAAGGTGCATTTAATCCATGTGCAGTAGCATGAGGGGAGATTGGACCATCATTTGTACCACAGACCTCTAACAATCTCTCTGGAACTGTGAGCTTTCCGTGCCTTTGACACAACAGCTGCCATGCCTGTCTGCCACAGCAAACAGGGAGAAGAGGTGCTGAAGATTGGGAAGATCTTGTGCAAACTCACTCCACAGTTGTGGACAGGCTCCAGGGGCAGCTCTGGTGGGTCAGGTCTGTGGAGTCACAGCCTACAGCTCAGAAATGTGGGTAGTACTTTAAACATCCAGGGCCTGAACCTGGGAAAGACATCCAAGGAGGGCAGAACCCGGCCCAGTAGCCAGTGGGAGTCAACTTTAAAAACTGGTTTGGGTCCTTCACTGTTTCAGCAAATATTTGAAACTGCCACTATTTTATGTCCTATAGAGTGATGGAAATTCACTACAGGGCTGAGAGGCTCATGCACTGGGGTCACCTTCCCTGCTCCAAACGAACGTGTTGTCCATAGCTGCTGGTCCCAGCTCTGCTGCCCATTCCCTTGGCTGCGAGCTCATTGACCAGTGCTGCTGGCAGATGCAATGGCCAACTCTCCACAGGGGACAAGGACATTTTAAATGCAGTTACATCAGTCCTTGGTCATCTAAACCACATCTGTGCCCCCTCTCTTCTATAATACGATTGGTGCCAGAGGCCAGGTGGTCCTTAGCCATTTGTACACTGCTGACATGACTGCATGATGTTGAAGCAGCCATGGAGTTGCAGTATTCTTTCTCCCACAGAAAACTGTATGATTTTTTTATGATTGACTTCAGTGACATTAATATCTAACAACTGCAGTACTGTGTCACTGCAGATTCAATGTCTTGGCTTTTACTCAGTGGAAAGGTGTTATTTTAACACAAAGTGATGTTTTTAATAATACAGAGCTAGTGCCTGGCTAAAATATGTAGAAATATTGATCTGGTGAGAGTTTTAATATTTAGAACAACCCTAAAATGATGTTTATTTAGGATAATATATAAGAAATCAGAATTTTAGTTGTGTAATCACTCACAATGGCTTTCCTGTTTTTAGCAGTTTCTAAATATATAGCAGCACTATAGAAAAAATTGCTTCTTTTTTTTTTTTTTTTTAGTGTTAACTTTCAAAAAGGATATAAATTCCCTTTGAAACTACACGGAAATAAACCTGAGGGGCCAAGTAAAAGTCACAAAAGTAAAGGAAGTTAAGAGACAAGTCAGAAAGACAATTTTCTGTCATACACAGTCATGCTGGAGTGTTAGAGATAAAGGTCACCTAACAGGGGGGGCTTTGTGCCATCAGGTGATCCTAAATACCAAATAAGCTGCAATACGCTGGCCCAAGGGGACAATTAAGTAGTGACAGAGTTTCAGCCCTAACTGAGAACTTCCTGCTATTCGTGGTTTGAGGTCAGGCCTTTAAGGTTATTTTGAGATGGGCTTTTGCGTATAAAGCTGTAGGAATAATACAGTCAGGGCATCATTGGACAGGACCACAAAAAAATCTCTTTTTGGAAGTGCAATCCTGAAGAAAACTCGCCACCTGCTGGCCGAACGCCTCCTCGTGCTGCACTCTCCTACCAGCATTTGCCAAAGTCGGTATTTACCAGCTCACAGCCGCTAAAATAATCCACAGTTCCTGCTCTCGCCAGTTAAAGCCTTCATTTTGGGACCTTCTGTCTTAAAGAAAAAAATAATTTTCATCTGAAATCTCTGTGTGGCACTGTGTTGCACTGAAAATATTACGAATCAAATGTTTCAGCATGAATAATAATCTCTCAAGGCTTAAATATTTTTGTACAAGTGAGTTTTGTTAAATGCATTTTAAAGCATATATATCCTCTTTCTTTCCCTTATGGTTACATCAGGAATCTTTGTGGTTTCTTTTGTGATATTTGTGTTGCCACAAGGTCTTTTATTTGCTGTTACTACTTTTATTTATTGTTACTAAACAGTAACTGGAGATTTTGACATCTCATTAGAAACAGTTCTCATTCCTGTAATGGGAAAAGGAACACCTCTCAATGCTGAAGATCACCATCTTACTTTTTACTATACAGACATTTTAGTAAGCAAATCTAGACTATTTAGTAGAGATAACAGGATTTTTTTGTCAATTGAGTAAGTCAGGTATATAATGTTGCCTTTTTTCATTACTGTCTGCTCTACAGTCAGCTAAATTTGATGACAGATCCCATTGATTCCTATCTAATTTGGGTAGACCATTATGCAATAACCCAAAACACAATGTGAACATACTTCAGAACTAATACTGAGTTTACAATCTCTTGATGAGGATTGTGAATGCACAAGCCACAGGAAAAAAATCACAGCCATCAGTTTCTGGACACAGCAAGGCAGGAGGCAGTGAAGGCTGGGTTCATCCACACTCAGTGACCATGGAAGAGGGCAGCAGTCAGTGTGAGGCTGGCATGTAGCAAGGTGTAGGAATTCATCTATCAGTACAGTCAACAAGGTGGAGAAGGAAAATAAAACATGGGTAGCTTTCCAAAATTTAAGAGAGCAGTAGCGAAACAGATGAGACTTAAACCCTGTTAATTACAATTTATATTACATTTGAATTTCAATTCAATACATCACTAAAGTGACAAAAGTACTGAAGTTAAAAAATGTAGAAAGCAGGGATAGTGGAAGAATTAAAAAAACCAGGTGTATAACATAAAGGTAAGCATAACACTGAGAAGCCAAGATAGAAATATTGGCTGGAAGACCCAAAAGAATGAAAAATGGATAATTGTTTTTAGTCATTAACCATTAACATTTCAGTCTCTCGCAACTCCAAAGTAACCATATCTGCCCAGTGTGTGGTAATAAAGATGATCAGAGAACAGTAGCAGAATAAAGAAATGCAAGTGAAGCAGCTAAGGAGAGGATGTCCCTGGTGTAATGGTGAATGTGAATGCTAAAACCACGCTTGTCTACCCAAGAAAGGGGCAAAAGGAACAAAAGTGGCTATGAATGAAGAGGTGTGGGAATAGATCAATTTCTTCTACCAAACTCATCCATAACTTTGTTCAAAGCACTTGATCAGTTCTCTGTTCTGGTATATACATCTGTAAAAGGTGGGTAAAGGTGGGTAAATATGCTCACCTAACTGCCAGGGATTAAGTAAAGAAAAATATTAGATATCATATTTCACAGAGGGGAAAATAGCTGCTTGCAATCTGCATTTTCTTCAACTTGGCCTTTGTCTCAGCTACTGTTATATTCTGTCCTAGTTTAGTCACAATGCAATTTTTGAGCAATTTGGGGAGCATTTGTTTGGAACGGTCAGCTTGACAAAATTACTTCCTAAATTGTGACTGTTTCCACAAAAACTTGCTCACATAAAGCAGTGGTAAGCTTCTAAACCACCACTTCTCTTTGGCAGCAGATTTGGGGCAGGACCAGAGTCATGGACTTCTGATTTATAACTTGCTCCACTCTTTCTGACTGATGGAGAACAAGCAGGACATTATGTATGTCTTAGAGATAGGAGTGAAGCCTCAAAATTGAACTTTGCCTCTTCCACAACAGCTGTTCTCTGGTCAGACACCATGACTTCTGACTGGTTACTCACTGTGGTCCTTACCATCCCCACCCAAAGAAGAAGGGCAAAGCTGAAACCAGACAATGCTACTTTTCTCACCTGTGGATAGTTATCCAAGAGAGAAGTCTACACTTACATTTGTTGATCTCCTTTGGAAGTTGCAGAGGCTGCCTTTTGAGTCATGACTCTTAGCATAATCCTTAGGGATGAAAATAACTTAAAGGTACAACTCAGACCTTTAGTTACAGGAAAATATTAAGGCTAGAAACTCGAGTGGTTTTCCTGAGTCAAGGTGGTTTGGGCTCTGCTCTCTGGACATCCAGTTTTGTATTTTTGTCATGATTTAGCCCCAGCCAGCAACTCAAACCCCCACAGCAGCTCACTCACTTCCTGTCAGTGGAACGGGGGAAAAAATTGGAAGGGTAAAAGTGAGAAAACACATGGGTTGAGATGAAGACAGCTTAATAGGTAAACTAAAAGCCTCACAAAAAACAATTGCATCAGAAAAGTAAAACAAGGAATTATTTCCCCAGGTCCCAAGGGGAAGCAGGTGGTCAGCCATCCCCAGGAAAGCTGGGCTCCATCAACGTAACAGTGATTGGGAAGACAAAATGCCATCACTCTGAATGTTCCCCCTCTTCCTTTTTCTTCCCCCCACTTTATGTATTGAGCACGATGCCATATGATATGAGACATCCCTTGGGTCAGTTGGAGTCAGCTGTCACAGCTGTGTCCACTCCCACCTCCTTGAGCACCCCCAGCCTCCTCACTGCTGGGGTGAAGTGAGGACCAGAAAAGGCCTTGACGCTGTTTAAGAGCTGCTCTGCAATAATGAAAACATCTCTGCATCATCAACAGCATTTCCAGCACAAATTCAAAACACAGACCCATACTAGCTGCTGTGAAGAAAATTAACTCTGTCCCAGTCAAAACGGCACAATTGTCTTCTCATGGATTTCTTACACATAAAGTTGCTGAGAATTATTTTGGGGGCTTATTCATATTTTTATCTCTATTAGAAAGTAATTTCAGATTCTAACATCCCACATCTTACATCTTATGGGCAGTTTATTATACCCATATGTTTTGTGCTAATTTAAACTGTTTATCTTTATTGATGTTCCTCTTCCTCGGCTTTCATATCCTTAAGGTAAACAAATTCTGTTCAGAAAGATGGATGCTTCACATCCAATTTCCTTTTGATGAGCTTTCTCTGCATCTCCTTCATTTTGAATTAGTGGTCTTAATGGTGGCTTCTACAGCAATTTAAGTGCCGAAGGTACTTGGTACCCAAGATTTATGGTTATGCAATGTTTGCATCTATAGTCTCATTCATCCGTACAAATAAGCTTGATTAACAAACACTGTCTGAAATATTGTCCTCTTTGAAGTAAGGCCATGCTATTCACAAACCAGACAGTTGTACAATTTAGCTATTTTTCCAACTCAGTTGACCTGAACAATATTGGTTACAAATCTCCTCTCCCAACAGAGATATCCTGTCTGTACACACCTCAGTTCTTGAAGCCTTGCTGTGTGCAGGCCAGCTGAGTGTCTTTCCTCTTCCTTTTCCATCTTTCTGAGGCTCTCTCATCTTTCTCTTGGCTCAAGGGAGAGTGTTTACTGAGGAAAGAGGGTATGGAAAAGGTTACAACTTTCAAAGATGAGATCCTTATTGTAGCTGACCATACCCAAGCACCATTTTTCCCACTGAAATCCAGACAGTCCTGTCCACTGCGTTGGGACTGGTCATGTTTCCATCTGGGGGCTGTTATCCTCTTCCAGGAATGTTTGCCATGAGCAGTGTAAGGTTAATTCAAACCAAGAGGACAACTGCACCTGCTTCCTCTCATCCAACAGGGCGGCTGAGCATCCAGATGTTTGTAGTTTTGGTTGGGTTTAGATATTTTTCATCTACTTCTCACAGGAACTAACAGTATTGATTTCCAGTGACCATACAATCCTGACTTCCTCTCTTAGAGGACTGTAGTATCATTTCCACCTTTTTTGTCATTGTCAAATATCTTCCTTTTATATATTTTTTTTTTTAATAAAGATTGTATCTGCACTTTTTTTGTTCTTACTTAGTACCTTAGATTTTAAAGCCAGTGCTTAAGTCAACTACTTCTAGATTTAGTGCAGCTACTGTACAGCTAAAGGAGATGCTTGGGAATAATTGACTGAGCTTAACTTTTCAGATCAGATGAAACTTTTATATTTCACACGTCATGACACTTTACTTATGGATTCTGAATGGAAGCTCTTCCTAATCTGGCTTTATTTTATATTATTTGATGGATAGCATGCTAAATTTTTCATTTGGCAATTAATTGCTCACAAGCTGCTTGCAATGGAGACTGTTTTGTGTTTTCACATGTCCATTAATTTTCTGATCATATATTATTGTTCTACTTTGACTCAACACATTGTGTTAGAGCTCTCAACATGGGCATGTACGCTGTAAACATTTTCATAGAATCCCTACTTACTCCAGATTTCCATAAAAACAGGATTTCACTCTCTAAGACATTCTTACCAAAAATCATGACCAAAAAAATGAGTAAGAGCTTTTAGCTGAATGCTGCTTCTCCAATATTAATTTTGCATAATTTGCACAGCCAGCCTGATTTTGACTGTCAGGCTGAAGGTTTGCTTCAAAGCCATCTTCTTCAACTGAGTTTTCCTTCAGTCTCTATGAATTTATAGGGATAGTCATAACTGAATTACATTGGATGTAAATTCCATGTGCAGTGGACTCTTTATGTACGTGATGAAGGTTTTCCACTCTGGTTTATGTATAAGATTTAGTATGATCTAAAAAAGCAGGTGATAGAGAGAATTTAGCAAAAAAAATTTTTTTTTGAGCTTATATTTACTTGGCTATTTTCTTTCTCAACTTCAGTGACCAAGAGAGTGATCGCTGGTAGTCACTAGTAATTTTAACTGAAATAATTCTGTTTTCTGGGGAGGAAGTGTGAAAAGCAACAGGGAATGGCACTGTCTTATTCAGTTTTAGAAATCTGCAGTGTAGAAGTTTGCCTCTGGGGTAAGCTGCCTTGGAATCAGCAGGAAGAAGCAGGCAGTCACAGAGGGCTATTCATCTAACCTGTTTTAAACCCCATTATTTTAGCACCTGCTGCACACAAATACACTCCTGCTGTATTTGGCACGGAATCACTCTCTCATATTGCTTGTGGCCTTCGGGCCTTCAGGATACAAGATGATAAAAAGGATAGCCTTCCTCATTTGATCTGTAACTCCTCCGTTGATGCTTCCAGCAAGCCTTGCCAAGTTACACCAGTGGTAGGGCACATCCTTTGCAACGCACAATCCCGTCTGCTAAGACTTGGCCTGGACTCACCAAATCTGTTGATTCATATTTAGTTAAGTGAAGGTGACTTTATGACTCAATGACTTCTGTTAACCATATTTTTCCAAATAACACATGAATATGCCTGACCCTTTTAAGTTTTATTAAAGATTAATGATTTGAAGGGGTTTTCTTTCCGGCAAGGATCACCACACCATTCATTTGTCATGAAAACTGAACTAATCAGTATAAGGGCAGAACACGCAGAATTTGTTCTTGAAAGGGGTGTGTGTTAGGGGTGTGAGGGCAAATGTCTTGTCAACCTTCTTTGCCAGCTCTTGTAACAAGAAGAAAAGATGACCAAGTTCAATTTTCTTCCTCTGCCATCTGTTCATTGATTATGCCATTGCCTTTTAAGCAGGTAGACATTTCCTGGTGGGATGGAGTTAGAGACTCTCTCGATAAGAGACATTAATCCCTGTCTTGGGGTGACTTTATAATGTGTATCCCCTATCACTACCCTATGCCCACCAATCTTTTCTGTGTCTTTAAACGGAGCCTGAGAAGGACAGAAAACAAACTTTTCAAAGCAGTTGTTTCAAGGACACTGAGATATGCTCCTCTGTTTCTGCGGTACCCTTGGTTTTTTTTTTCCAGCTTTTTTTTCTCCCAGCGAGAGACGGAGGGTTGAATTTCGTTTTCCTAGGATTTTTGGGTTTTTTTGCTCTTTTCTTCTCTTCTGGACTGTTTCAACAACATCTGAACACATCAGGAGAATTTCCCCGGAGGCCCGGGGGGGTGGCCCCTTGCCGACCAGCTCCGAGGAGGAGAGACCGCACCTACAGAGGACCTCTGAAATCTTCTCAGGTTTTCTCTCCACAGAGAGAGGGATCTCATTATTTAGCATTATTATTCCCCACCTGTGTGTTTGTTAAATAAATAGCTTGTTATCTCTTTCACTTTCCTTTGAGGAAAATTTTTCCCGACCCTGGGGGGGGGAGGGGTGGTTGTGACCTGACTTCTATCAGAGGGTATTCTCCTCCAAATTTGTCCAAACTAGGACAATCCCTATGTCCTATTCCCTGCTGTAGCAGATAGGTGTTTCTCACATTACAAAAGCAGTGGGAACACGAGTTTTGCCACAACCACATCACAGGAAAGGAAACAAGGTGACAGAGGGAGGAGGGATGTCTTGCTGTGTCCATGGCAGGTGAGAACAGCCTGAATGGATAGACTGTTTATGGCCATGGTTGAGGTTTGGACCTGAGCCTTGGTCTACACTGCTTTCACTAGCCCTTCATTCAGCGTAAATATCTTCCATTCTGGTATTATGCCATTCAACTACGGGCTGTGTTTGGTCCCATTTAAGGTCAAACGATAATATTTCTTACAAATGTTAGAAAAAAAGGACCAAAAGCAGGGATTTCCACAGTTCTCAGAGAGTAGTTCCAATACCTGGTTTCATGATCAAGCACCACTTGTGGGTGCACAGAGGTACAGTTGGGTGTTGGCATGTGTGTGTGTGTGCGCAGAAGAGTAACACACTTTGCCTTCTTTCACTGGCAGTATTTGGGTACCTTCTCTCAGGGTGGGAGCAGAAGGTTCAAACATCTTCGGGGTGGGTCTGAAGCAGTGTCCCAGGTGCAAGCAATATAATAAAAGTTTTTTTTCTAATTCCCATCTCTTTTTTAAGAAAAGTGACTGTACAGTGAGCGTAAATATGCTCAGATTATCACCCCTTTCAGGTTCTAGGCATTATGTCTGTAGGTCACCAGTGCTTAGGCTGGACTCAATACTCAGCTGTCCTATTTAGGATGCTGTGTATCTGTCTTGGTTATCTACAGAAGCACTCTGAAGTCAAAATGGCTTTTTACATGCTTTTTGGAATCAATAAAGCTGGAATCACTCTATAAACCCCAGAATCTTTAGATGGGACTTAGGCAGACACAGTCGCCCGACTCTCAGGCTTCACTTGTCGCAGGAAAAAGCAGGAAAAAGCTTTCCCCCTCCTCAATTCTAGGGCTGTTCAGACTGCTGTTAGTTTTGTTCTATCTTCCCATCCTTTTTCTTTTTGCATTGACCCACTTCCTACCTCACAACAGCTATTTTGTTTCTCAGCACTTGCCTTGAGTGGATGATATCTGGCAGAAGGTTTCTGCTGAGGCACTGAAGACGTGGACATACTGAGGAGGTCTGTCTGTGGTGGGAGCACAGTCCGAGGTGATTAACAGGGGAGTTTGTGCAGAGATTCAAAAGCCAAGTTTTGACAGTAAAGGTGTTTACAAGGTGAATTTTCTCCATCAGGCAGTAGCTCTCCACAAAACTGTGCAGGGGCTAGAGAGAAAGTGAGGGATTTTTTGGGTGTTTAGACTGGACAAAAATTAACATACCCACCAGGACTGAGGGGTGCGGGGACAAATTGCGGTCCTTTTCTCTTGCAACCTGATTGGACAGGACCTGGAATAGAGGGTGGCCCCTACACGTATTGTATCATGGCTGAGGAGTGTATAAACACAGCATAGCCAAAACCCATGATCTAAGAAGACAGGTTCAGTGAAAAGCTCTTCACCTGCCAGCACTAAAGTTTATAGGTTTCTATTTCTTGGGTCAGTGGCTTTATTAAGACCTGAAATACTGCAGGGTGAGTATTCTTTAACTTATTTCCAGCTGCTGGGGATATGCTTATTTGTAACATACTGGTTTTCCAGTAAGAGAGGAAGTTCAAAGAGAAATTGTGAGGAAAAAAGTGATGAATAATCCAGACAACAGTTAGATGTCTAACTGAAACTTTAGACACTTAAATCCAGCTGTGACTCCAAGTGCCTTTTTGGATGAATCCTGGAGATATCCAGGGTTTATCCACTGTGTCAATGCTTCCATACATACAATGTGAATAAAATGTGTCTTCTGCACGAATACACAACTCCCAGTCATTCTTTATAAGTATTTTTGGAGGGTCTAGAGCCCAGCTTTTTCAAGTTAATACACAGGCTACATCCCAAACTGGAATTTTTTACCAAGCAAGCTAGAGAGAGCATCAGTCTTCATTCACCTACAGAGCAAAGGTGTCTCCTCCCCGGAGTGAAATACTGTGATTGAGATTCCTGTTATACATCAGGAAGAGGAGAATACATGGGGCTCTCACATAAAAAATAACTTGTCTAATCTCTGTCCTTCAGATCATAAGAATATTGGGCTAATCCTTGTGAGAAAGACACAATCTGGGGCAGGCACACAACTTCAGGAGAGCACTGAGTTTAAAGCCAGAGGCTGACTTAATCTACAGATGGAGTAAAGCAGCAGCCAAAAATCTGGAAACTGATAAAAACCCAGTGTTCACTCTACCTACTTTTTCTATGGCAGACCCCAGCCACTGGGCTTTTATTTTCCCTCTGTTTTGTGTCCAACTCCCTTTATCCCCTTCCTGAGCAGAGCAGCCCATTCTTGTCTTTGAAATAACACCTCTCATTTGAAATAAGCTTCTGATAAGCCTCAGATTGGTGTTGTGATATGGAGGGAGGCTGCCACTTCCTGAGAGGACAGAAGGAGAATCCAATGTCTTCTTTGGGTTTGTTTGGGGTTTTTTTACTTGTCCAGGCAGTTATAAACAAAAGACAACATTTTCTTAGTCACTAATGTATAGAGTCACTTGGCATTTTCTCTGGGGTTAAGGGTTCCACAGAAAAACAAACTCCTTATGGTTAAGGAGGTACAGTGCTAGAAGTGCTGCTCAGGATATATAAGAACCTAAGTAACAACACTATTCATCAGTACTGGGACACAGGGCTCATGGAAGATCAATGAAGGTGCTTTCATGATATATCTTTTATTATCTTAAGTCAGCAGCTGAGGAATACACTTAGAAGCTATAGGGCCTGAGGAATCTAAAACATCAAACTTATATGTGCAAGGCATTAAATGAATTGTAAATAACCATATGAATTGTACGTGAATTTGGGATGAAAGAAGTACAGATCGCATTCAGGTTTCTTTAAAAGCCAGACCAATTTTTAAAAAGTTTCTTCCAGGCACCTGCCTATTTTCTCAGCTGTTCCTTAAGCAGTATTTTATATTGTTGTTTTGAAGGACATGTCTAATATATTAATTCCTCTCAGAGTAAGATCAAGTTGAATTAAGGCTGTTTAGACTTGATGGAAAATTGAACAAAAGCTTAACTATGTACATCATATATAAACATAATTCTTGGTGCTACACCATGGTACTGGTGCTAATTCTTTGCCCTATCTTCTCCAGAGACTGAGATATTCCTGGTTCTCAGTCTCTCCTATTCTGCTAATTCTCAGCCTTCTTACTTCTCTCGCTGTAGGCCCCTCAGCTTTCCTGAAATGGGAGTTTTGCTCAAAGGCTCCAACAAGAAGCCACATTCTCTGTTGACTTCTTCTGTAACATTTTTGGCTTTAGACTTTCTGTCTCTTAGTTTCCTCTGCTGTAAAACAAAGGTGATAAAGTTTAGGGGTTTTTATCCCTAAGACTATTTTGAAGTCTATAGTAAGTCAGAACAGTTCTAGTTCCCCCAAGCTACAAATACTTTGGCAAAAAGGGATGTGTGATTTTCAGAGGTGCTTGCCCAACAATTTCTCCATCTTGAACTCCTGTGAGGTGTGTCATGTTAAGCACCACAACATGGACACACATTGATGTGTTACTTGTAAAAATTGTAAAAATTGCTGCTTTTGTTCTTCCTGCTTGGTGTTTGAAAATAATATATATTCAAATCAGTAAAAAGTAGCAAACTTCTTCTTTATAAAAGAGAAATATATATTTCCATAACAATGGTAATCTCCCATTTTTCTGATATGGAACAGTTGTTTTTAAATTGACAAATCCTCTGCAAAATAAAATTTATTCTCACATACATTAAGCATTACATGCTTCCCTTCACAATGCATAAATTACATGTGCTGCCAATTATGTTCCAGCAAAGCTCTCATCGGTAAGATATTGTTTTAACTGAATACACCCTGGGAGGGAGAAACTTCCATCAATAAACAACAAGAATCACCCATACAGGAAATGGTTAAAAGAGGCAGAAGTGCTGTAAGACAGAATCAGAGAACACACATAATCCCAGCTTGATGCAATTACTCTAACATGAATTTAAAATAAAATTAAAGTTAACAGTTTAAACTGATGTTTGAGGGGTTTTAAAAAGATTTAGTTTCCCTTGGAACCACTGTGTTATTTGAGCCACTTATAATCTCAGAGCACAGTGCTCATAACTTCTCTCCAGCACTGTTACTACTAGATTATGCCCACAGGTTAAGTTACAAATGTCTAAAAACCTTAAAATTATTAAACCTAGATTAAAGTGTTCAGAGAATATGGTGTTATTTTAGTCTCCTGCCATATCCTACATTTACTATAAAACTGTTATATTGGCATTCTAATGAAATGTCATAGAGCAAGTATGTAAGGAGGTGTTTTGGGTTTGTTGCAGTCCGATGGAAGCCAAGTTAACATGGCAACCAAAATGTGTAACAGAAACACTTAACTGTTTTTCATAAACTGCAAACCTTGTAAGAGCCTAAGAGAATGTTGACTACTGGGCAGTGCATGACTGAAGATTTCTGCCATATATTCTTGATGCTTCATCTTAAATCACTTTTAAACAACTCAATTATCGCAATTGAATAACCTTTGCTCTTTCAGTCACACTCTTGCCCACCAGAGTCCTTTGACTCCAGCAGCCACATTTAAAGAGGAAGAAATTATTTATTTCTTGAACATTAGGAACAAAGTTATTACACTTTGTCTGATATTTAGAAAGATTAGAGCCAGAAGGTGCCTATGTGATCCTCTGGCCTGTCTTATTTTTCCTTACATTCCCCACACCTCGAAGAATACCTTATTCTGATGCGTCCACAATGGATATTCAACATTAGCAGAGTGTATAGTGTCTGTAATGCCTTACCTGCTGAATATGCTCCTGCTACTTTTTCTCTCTGCAATGCACGTGTTCTTTGTTCTGGTACACCGTTGTTTCAAAGTTCTTTATTTAACTTATTAAAACAAAAGAAGAGTCTCATTATTAGACCTCATGTGTTGTTCACAAAAATAGAAGGGTTCAATGATGTCTAGACTATGGTTTAAAATTTTACCTCCTGTCACGCTCACGAGGAAGATAGAGACAGTCCACCCTGACTAGCTCTGTTCCCATCATAGACACAAAAATTAGTGCTCTATTCTTGCTATCAAGGAATAAATAAGTCTGCCCAGTTTCAGTTCTGAGAGAAAGAAAATAACTCCATAGAGTTCCTTTCACCTAATCAACTCCAGATGAATCCTTTAAAAATGCTCAGTTCAGTCACCTGTGATAAGGCTGTTTTATTTCTCAGTAGTAAATCATCCACTGAGAGTAAAGATAGCTAAACGAGTATATTCAGATAGGGTACAGCAATAGAGAGAGCAAACCATACAGAGGGGAGAAGGAAGAGGTAGAGAGCTCTCTGAAAGACTAATGCCCACACTGTAAGGGCATGTCTCTTACATTTATTCTCCTCAGCTGATTGCAGAGGAAAATGCAAGAAGCTACTCTACGGCAAGAGTCAGTGTGATTATTTACAGACCAAACAAAAGTTTGCATAATAATAACAACAACAAAAAGACAAACAGCTGACCAGAGAATCAGACAATACACTTTGCATTGGTCAGAAAAGTCTGGGCAGTCTGGGGGATAAAGTGCTAAAAACATGGCATGAGGGAAGCAGACACCTCAGTGATCCATAACAGAAAATCTTGAGGAATAGAAGAAGGCCTATTATAGAATCACAGAATAAGCTGAGTTGGAAGAGACCCATCAGGATCATCGAGTCCAACTCCTTGCCCTGCACAGGACACCCCAAGAATCACACCATGTGACTGAGAGCATTGTCCAAGCACTTCCTGAACTCTGTCAGATTTGGTGCTGTGACCACTTTCCTGGGGAGCCTGTCCCAGTGCCCAAACACCCTCTGGGTGAAGAATCTTTTTCTAATGTGCAAGCTAAGCCTCCCCTGGTACAGCTTCAGGCCCCTTCCCTCAGTTCCTCTCACTGCCACCACAGATCAGTGCCTGCGCCTCCTCTTCCCCTCATGGGGAAGTTGTAACTGCAGTGAGGTCTCCCCTCAGTCTCCTCTTTTCCAGGCTGAACAGACCAAGTGACCTCAGCTGCTCCTCACATGGCTTCCCCTCAAGACCCTTCACCATCCTCGTGACCTTCCTTAGATGCTCTCTAATAGCTTAATATCTTTTTTACATTGTGGCACCCACAACTGCCCCCAGCACTCGAGGTGAGGCTGCCCCAGTGCAGAGCAGAGCAGGACAATCCCCTCCCTTGCCTGGCTGGTGATGCTGTGCCTGGTGCCCCCAGGACACACTCGGCCCTCCTGGCTGCCAGGGCACTGCTGACTCATGTTCAACTTGCCATTGACCAGGACCCTCAGGTCCCTTTCCATGGCACTGCTCTCCAACCTCTCATTCCAAATGTCCAAATAGTAATGGTAATAATAATAACAACAATAATAATAAATTTAAGAGTATAGTTACTTAAAATTATTTTAAAATGCAACACAACACTGATCAATATCAAACCATTGTGAATTAATAAAAGAGTTTCTGCTGAACAAGCATGTAGCAAAACATTACAAAATGTTTAAAAGTTTTTCTTAGTGCCTGTTCATCCCTTTCCAAACCCCTCCAAATCCCTACTAAATGTTTTGAGACAATATTTAGAATTTGAGAAACTAATTTTTGATCTAGGGAAAAGACTTTTCAAAGATAAAAGAAGGACATTTTTCATTGGAATATGGTAAATTATCAGTTATCCACTGTGTCTTGAGAGCTTTCATTTTTGACAAAATTAAAAACCAAAACTGGTATGCCAAAACACCTGAAAAGGAATTGTTGACACAATCTCAGTTCCAGCTACAGGTGCACAAGTGAAAGTGAGGAGCGAATATAGGCAAATGACTTCAAACTTCCTGTTAATCGCTACTTAGCTTGAGTAGACTTCTTCTTGATAAGGGTGTGCAGGTCTAACTCCCTTACTGTCGGTCTGATGGTAGCTGAATTTTGCCTCTGCTCAGAAACCCTGAGTGATGCATAGTAAGGAAGGTGCAATTGTTGTGTAAATGAAGAGACTGAAGCCAAGTACCATGCTCTGGTCAGAGCTTCTGAACTCTGAACTAATTAAATCCCACTTATTTGCAGCTCAAAGAAGAAAACAAAAGTATTAAGCCAGCATCTGCAAGCCAATCACATTACCAGAATAGAAGTAGCTGCAGCAATACTGCAAGAGGAAACACATCAGAAAGGCAAGGCAGGGGCTGCTTCCTGTCAAACCTACTGTACTTGTTTCCAATCAAGCAGTGGTGAGGATCATTTAGAGCCCCATCTGTGCCTCACATTGTCTCATGGAAATGGAGTGTGGAGAGTGCCGTTAAAGCTTATAAGTCTTTAACAGAGAACTCAAGTTTGCAGGCACTGGTGGGACTGGTACATTCCTTGGATCATTAATGGTTGAAGTGCATTGCATTTGAATGTCTCGTTTGGCTGGCTCAGAGGCATCTCTCTTTCTGTTGGTACAGCTGGCAGAACTCAAAAGCCTCTTCATTGTCAAAATATCTCCATTTCATGAACCACAAACCTCTCTGCTGCAGCTGACAGAACTCACCATGAGATAAGTGATGATGCTTGAAAAGTCTTTTAGCACAAGACCACACCATTCCCAAGAGGGAAACAGCCGTGAGTCAAAGTAATTCCAAAATTTTGCTTGCTCAAACAATAGAGAGCATAAAGGACATAGTGGGAAGCAGCAGTGGCTCATGACATGTTCAACATTACAGTTGGGAGCACTTACAAAATCTAGTTACGGAGGCAGGTGAGAAAAGGACCTTGAATGATGCAAATAAAAGTGTTACTGTCAGAGTTTACAATCTTTGGTTTTAAAATTTTATTAACTGTCCATTGAAAGGAAAACAGTGGCTGAATCTTCTATAAACCTCACCAGAAATTGCTGATGATGTCAGCATAGAACAGGAAAGGAAATTATTCTATCAAACGGGAAAAAATTTGAACATATCAAAACTTTATTCTCCAATATGTAGACAGACTCTTAAATTTTATGTAATTAAGGTAATTTTCCTCCAGTTTCTAGTAGACTAAAGCTTCCTATGTGGATCAAGTGGAACATGAATTTCCCCATAACCTTCAGGCGCTTCATAAAAGAACTATTTACTTCAGATAAATAGTTATGTTTCTAAGGATAAGAAATTCCATAACAGGAAAAAATATTCAAAGACATTTTCTGGTAAATAGCTATGTTTATGGACACAAGTTTTCATTTTGATAAATCAACATTTTTCAGCAGAACAAAATTAGCAAAGGGGAAAATCTCCAGTCCCCTCTTAGATGGATGCTTTTGATATTTCACATTAATCCATACCAAGAGATATTTTCACGGAGGTGGGGTCTTGAGAACAAACTGCAGGAGATTTCAGAAATGTATAATGAGTTTTTTAAACAGAGAAAGTGTGAAACACATTGGTAGTATCTATTATTCTTAATGAGACTAATACTATTAGGTCTCTTTTAAAAAAGTATTGCTTTTAAAAAAGGTATTGCTTTCAAAAAAGTTTAATTGGGTCAAAGGGTTCTGACAAAGGTCATTAACTCCACAGCCTTGTTAAACTCTCCAGAAAATTCTGTCTTCTCCCCAGAATAACTCTGCTGTTCTTGGACCTGAACGCTGAGGCTCTATACCAGCCTTCACCCCAGCGTGCAAACAACTTTTGGTGTAATAATATGGCTTCAGTCACATTTTGAAATAACAGAATTCTACTTGAGCAAAACATGATTATAAAATCATGCAGCTCGAAGACACTTCAGATAGCCACCTAATGCATACCTCCGCCCAAAGAAGAGTCATCCATATCTATGGTGCTGTGGTCTCCAGCAATGGAAACTTCACAACCTTCTCTGGTTAAGAAACAGTGAGACAGTTAATTTTTTCTTCCATTAACACAGAACAGCAAACATTGTCATATTAGTTGTCCAATGTATGAAAAGAAAGATGCATCCTATACTTTTGTGACCTGTATTTTATTGGGACGACCAATATAGATCATGTTCCAAGTCTGGAACTTTGGAGGCAAGATTTTATTTGCTGGCTCAGCCACCCCCTTTTCAATATAGCTTTGGGTAGCTCTACCTTGCAGTGTTTTTTTCTCAGAAACATAACGAAAGCAGTACCATCCACTTCCACCAGGAAGAGTAAAAAGGAGAAGCATCTTCAAGGAGAGAGACCCATTGCTGACAAATTTCCAGTAAAGTCACAAGGCTGCCCTCTTCTGTAAACTCAGTCTTCCTGTCCTGGCTCATCAGGCCAGGATAGTGTCAGGATCTCAAAATCTCCTTTGGGATTCTTTGTTATTTGGGTACCTGGTTCTTTGGTCATAAAGAAGGCTGCTTTTGTACAATGACTTCAAGACTTTCAGGTTACGTCCCTACCAGTAAACCAAATTCATGGAAGCATGAACACAAACATTTTCCCATGACCATACACACAACTTAAGTGCTGCCAGGATCCCTGTCCTGGTTTGGACCCACACTCATGAGCACTCTTCCTTACAGTGCCCAGGCACATCGGCCAGAAACTGCTCTTGACAACAAGTGTGAGACCAGTTAGTTTGGGAATTCAGACTCAGAGATGCAAACTTTACCAGGGCACTTAAATGTCTGGAGAACAGGCATTGTGCCATTTTATTTACTAGTAGAGATATAGTCACAGGTCTGAAGGCCAGGAATAGTCCAACTTGACTCTAACCCACCAGCAGGAAAAATGGTTGGTTTGCTGTAGCATGTAACTCTCTTCTGACAGTTCTTGAGGTACTTTACCACCCTACACAGTCAGTTAGGAGAGAGAGGTACCTCAGAGACAGATGATAAACAAACAGTGTGAGCCTTAGCTGGGTTAACAGTTGTTAACATCAGGTTTAAGTTAAGTTACCAAATCACATTTAATGTAAGTAGCAACTGTAGTTAGAAAAGGGGAAGATCAGAGCATAGCAATGTGCTTCAGCACGAGTGTTTCTAGACCTGCTTCAGACCCAGACTGGCACGTTAGTTTTGAATTCTTCCACAATCAGAGATATTTCACAATAGATAAACCCATAATAATGTGGATTCGCTGCAGAAGGCCTTGCACATAGAAGTCCTGCCAGCACCCTTATTACACCTGAGTGATACCATCTCAAATTCCTCCCTTCACATCAACTTTAAAAGCACTGTTTCACAGGGAAAGAAAGCCAGTCTCTCAGGTAACCAAATCCCAAAACACTTAGGTCTTTATAGGTTAAAACCAACACCTTGAACTCAGCCCAGAAATTTGTTGGCAGCCATTGCAGATTTTGGAGAGTGGGGGTTTTATGTCCTCTCTGCATGATGCTCCACTTAATAAACAGGTGGTTGAATTGTGCACACAAGTTTCAGTTGCCAAATGGCCTCAAGATGTAGCCTCACACGGAGTGCATTAGAGTAATCTAACCTTGTGGTAAGAAAAGTATGGATAACTTGAGCAGGGACCACATGTGACAGGAAAGGTTGTGCTCTTCTTGCCAAACACAGCAGGAAGGGAAAAAACCCCTCTTGGCTGGCTGCGTCCGCTACCACAGAGTCGACAAGCTGCCCAAGATCTTCTGTGTGCTCCAGGACCCAAATGCTCAATGGGAAGCTGGACCTAAGTTCTGAAATAAGTTGCTTGGATTCTCTAGTTCTCTGGAGCAGGAGTCTGGATATTATGTGACACATTCACTTAAATTGAATAATGGAAGTTTTCATGACTAAATGTAAAACGAACGATATAGCCTGTAATATAGTCCTTGTGTTATTTATTCGGATACTAAATGTAATTTTATGCCATTCCTACAATTTCCATGTGGAATGTGCTTATTATTTTGAATTCATAAGAGCACAAGTTCATCACTGAAGTGGGAATATGAGGTTTGGGAGAATGTGTGTGGGCTGCTGAGGATCAGGAGGATGGCAGTGAGAAGTGTGGCATTACAGCACTAAAAGGCCATTCCTGCTAAATCTGCCATCAATGAAACAGATACAAAATGTAGATATCTTAACTGTCACTTGTGTTGTCCAGAAAATTCTAATTGAAGGGACTATGTTGGAAATCGACATTGCATTGGTGCATTTCTTCAACATTTTCCCCAATTCCAGGAAGATGAAATCGGTGCCTTAACAATAACAAAGAACTAGGGTGGAGGGAAAAATTCAAATTCTCCAGCAAACGACCTCAGCTAAAGAAGCATGAAATGACTAAAGCCTAGACTATCATAAAAATCAATCAGTTGATTGGCAGTATTGAAGAAGGGTAAAAACGAAATAGAGGGAGTCCTCACTTTCCCTTGCACAACCCTTTGACAGTTTCTTACAAATTCTACTTCATCTCATCCTCACATATGTGTTAGCTTCTAATAGTAGCTTTCACTGGATTCTGCCCATCCTAGTTAAACAAGGACATTAAAAGAAGTAGATTTCTATCAAACACAAATTTAAACAAACATTGTGCTATCATTGCAACTTTTTTAGCTTGTGTCAGTTTTTTCAGGTTGTGTCTGTTGCTTTCAGTGATACAAACAGTTGTTTAAAAACTTATTTAAAAAACCAAGCCTCCTCATTTCCCAAATCAGTGGGAATATTTGCCAGAGTATCTACACAATGTAGGAACGTACAATTTGCCTGCTTATGAAGTGTAAGTACCCTGATGTCTGTGCCTTATTGTCTTTACTGCTGTGTTTTGTATAGTGTATACTATAGAAGATGGACATGTACAACGTAGCCCTTCCTCTGTTTTAATCAAAGTACACTGAAAAGAAAGGCTGTGGTAAAAAAAATCTCATAAAGTCCTGATAAGTTACTGATACTGCCAAATAACTGATTTTAGCCACAAGGAAAACGAAGAGTGGCTAATGCCCAGGTCTCTGTTCACAAAATTATTTATTCAAGGAACCTGTTAGAGGTGCTGTTATAGGTCCACTCCACCTGAGAAAGCTCCTCCTTTGAAACAAGGATATTTCAGGACCACTGAAGGACTGCTCAGCTTCTGTACCTGATCTTGGTGGGGATGGGGCCTGACACTGTGAGGGGGCTAACTGCATGGTACTTTGATAAACTCAGTTCATTCTTTTATTGGCTTAAGCATTGCAGTGAAAACAGGATTTGCATGTCATTTTTATTATAATTTGGTTTCCTGTTCAGGCTAAAATAGCTTTTGAAACTGCAGTTTATCCACTCATGAACTAGAACGAGGTCTTGTAAAACTGTGCGGGGTTTACGCTACTTTCCCTTATTTGAAACATGTGGAGAAGCTTACGGTTGTGATCTAGGATTAATCCTGTTATAGGCTGGCTTAAATCTAGTTGGAACTGCTGGGTGTGACCGTCACTCTTCATTTAAGATAGTAGAAACAGGCTTATTTATGATGTGATAGCAGTATTAGAACTGATACAAAGGCATGCCCAAGACCACTAAGGAATTCAAATTATCTTGGAGGACGGCTTTGCTGACTGTTTTTTAGAAGGGTATTTGTGTATGTGTATTCGTATCTCCGAGAGAGAGAAAGAAACAATCAAAGTGGAGACAAACTCAGACTATGAACACTTTCATGGCAAAGTTAGGGTGAAAGGTCCCTTTCCATTTCTGTCCTCTTCCTTCTGCAGGCTCTCCTCCACAAAGTCCCTCTCCTCCTTTTCATCAGCTATCTATTTTTGCTACTGAACCTGTTTTTGTGGCCGTGTTCTCAGGCACATCTGTAAACTAGCTTACTTTAAAGACAAAAAAGTATTTCTATATCTTCCACCCTGCAACCAAATAATTTCCCTGGTTGTGAGCAATGCCACAGAAACAGTTGCATTGGCTCAAAGGGAATTTGTTCCAGGGTCAGAGAGGGAGCAGACAAGTGGACAAGATGCTGCAGTCCAGAAGGTTTAGGTTGGAAACCTTGGCCTAAAGGACTTGTAGTCAGATAGAGTCTTTACAGGAACTCAGATTTTCATCAAAAATACTGAAACTGTATCTTGCTCTAGTGTGACTGTTCTTTTCAACAAGGGGTAACATTTATATATCACAGGCAATTCCAAACGTTGTTTCTGCTCTGGTGTTGGCAAGCACTAGGAGAACCGACAGAGAGTTTCCATTACAGAATAGGAGGAAACTTGGTGACAGATGTCCTCTTTACTCTAATCTGTATTGGTCACTCTAAGTTTGCTATTGCACCTCTCACAAGATCCCTGTGTGCTCACTGAATCAAGAATCACAGAATCACAGAATGGCTGGGGTTGGAAGGGACCTCTGGAGACCATGTAGTCTAAGCCCTCTGTTAGAGCAGGCTCACCTAGAGCAGGTTGCACAGGGTTTTGTCCAGGGTGGGTTTTGAGTATCTCCAAAGAAGACATGGGCAGATTTACATTACAGTTGAGATTTGTTTCAGATAATTGTCCATTTAGACATCTATCGCTCTGGGTTTGCACTGTCTACAAACATCCTGGAGCAAAATGTTCTACCAAAGAAGTATGCATAACTATAGCCAACCTCAAAACTGGGCATGCATCCTTATCATGGGGTAAATGATACGGAATGTATCTCAGAAAGAAAAAAAAAAACATTAATAGGGTAGAACTATTAGTTTTAGACATTATAGTGTGAGATGATATGGTATAATTAGCTATGTTAACTGAACAAATATACAACAAATCTTCCTCAAATTACTTTTATTACAACTAGAAAAAACTTAGCAAAATTTAATGCTTACCAGGGACAGAGGAAACACAAGTCAAACTTTGTAAGTCATTTCAGTGATCAATTAACTCAAAAAGGACTAAAATTTCCACTTTGTTTCAAGGTTGAATTTGACTGCATTTATTTTCAGCCACGAGTTCTGGTAAGATGAAGAGCCTTTGCTATTAAGTGTCAGTTCATCCAGTCACATCAAACTTGACTCTTGTCAACAATATCATTCACAGATAATAGAGGTAGAGTGGGGTCCCCAAGACTCAGCTGTGAAGTATCTTTCACTATCCTATAACTTTATGTCAAAGCTCTTTCTACCTCCACATTTTTCTACAGGAGTAAAGTTCCACTCAAAGCACATAATCCTGGTAGTGGTTCCCATCACCACAACTAGAGCTAACATAACATCCTCTAGCTTCCTCCAGATTCCTCTCCTCACATTTATAAGAACTGCATTATCCTTTTTGTTTCAGTGCTAAACTGGGGATTTGAACTCAGGTGTTTATCCTTTACACCTCACAAGCCATTTGCAGAGATATTTCTTCCCCAGTCTGTAAATACAATCTGCTTTTACTGAAAACTATTTCACTTGCCTGCAGCTGACCACAGAAAGCAAATTATTCAAAGTAACTGATTAATAGTCTTTACTATTAAGCATTCTTTCCTAGCTATGTAATCTCTTAGGAGGATATATAACAATTCTCTGTTTACCTCCAATTAATCAATAAAAACATTAGGTAACGGATGACCATGTATTAAAGCTTCAATTAAGCTACTTCATCAGAGATGACTCACAAGTGATTTCTTGTCCACAATTCCACAAGAGTACTTAACCAGTGCTTCATTTAATGGATCAATACTCTGAATTTACCACATATATGTTTCTTGGTCAAAGTAAAAGAAAATTCAAGTCAGATAATCTACAAAAATCTATATCATCATTATTATCACTGGATGTTTAATTTCATCAAAGATATGAAAGTACAGACATGCAAAAAAAAACAAGCCACACCAAAAAAATGTGTTTTCATTAATTTTTCATTCTGATTATTTTGTTGTTTTTTAATTCTTAATTAAAGAAATTACAAATGATGCATTACATTATTCTACCAGGGAACAATGCCAAAGCTGACATGCTTATAGTTAAACCTTCACAGTGTTACCTCAGTAGTAGCTTTCTTTTACACCTCTGCAATTTCTTCAGTGTTTCAAACAGCTCATGTGTTTCCTCTCTTCCCACCTGCAGAGGTGGGAATCCTCACCTAGTGATTTATCAGCCTCCTGCTTTGCTCTAGAACTGGAAATGTTTTCAGCACTGCTCTTTGATAAGAATGTCTCTTCCAGCTCTGTCCTGAATAAAAAACAGGAATACCCAATGAATTCTGCTTCCTTTGTATCATTAGTAGCAGTTGGAATAATATTTCCAACTACATAATAGTATAGGCACTCACAAGTTTTCCTTGGTGCTATTACACATCTCTGGTTTGGCAAACTGTTCTTTCTTTCATTCTTCTGCTTTTCATAACTTTTGTTCCTTGTCTAATACTACGCTTTGCTGCTGGCTTTCACTCTATTTCTCTTCCTTCAAGATGAATTTTAATTTTCATATCTGCCACCATTTCTCCTCTCTATTAGATTATTTTACTTCAGCACTATTAACATCTTCTAATTCTAGGGCTGTGATTCTTAGGTAAGAGAGAAAACTTTTCTAAACACTTCCTCTTAATCTCTTCTCTTTTGAACATTGTTTTCTACAGGTGATTTACATTCCTCATTCTTGTTGATTTTGTGGAATTAACTCTCCTGAAACACTCGTCTGTAGCCACATACTAAATAAAAGAAAGAATGAATATTTACTTCAAGGCAATTATTAGATTTTCCCTCTAAAATTACTTGCTTTGTTTATGTCAAGATGAGAACCAGGTAATTCCCTTTTGTTGGCTGCAAGATTTTTTTTTTAATTGCTACATACTACTTTCAAAAAATATGAGGATTTGAGTAAAAGTATTAGAGTTCTCCAGGATAATGCAGCTTTTAGGGATTTTTCTGGCATGCAATAGTTATGAGCAAATCAACCATTCAGTTTGCAATGTGAATTGTGTATTACAGACTGTGATTTTCCTGTCAGGGCTTGGATTTAGGAGCATGTACTTTGACTTTCGTGTGTGGCATAGAAACAGGTGGCTGGAGATCGCCACCTCCTTTTCAGTTTTGGTCACTAATCTATTTTAAGTACATTATAACCCTTAGGTCTACCCTTTGGCTAGGTTTCCTGGGCATTTCTTCTGTCTTCTGACAGAAAGTTTTACCTGGGAAGACTTGAAGGGGAAGCAGGCCTTGTATATCTGCCTGGGATTTCCCTGTGACTGATAGCCCTAAACAGCTGGATATCTCCAACCCAGCGGAAGTTCACGGGGAGCTAATATGTGCCTGGGCCTTTATTTATAGGAAGATCTGTAGTCACTCTACAACAGTTATCATCAGTCCCACACTTCTGCGAAGCATCTGTCTTTCCCAGGTAGCCTGTGTGCATATGGCCCTGAAATACCAGGGTGACAACATTGGAAAAAGCAACATTTGATTGGACCAAAGTGTGTTCAGCCCAGCAAAGTGCTTCTGACAGTAAAGGAAATCTGGGGAAAATGGAACAAACAGGGCAGCACAAAGTGCTGTTTGCCCAACAAGCCTCCCTCAGTTCCAGCCATGAGAGAATTAGGAACCTACCAAATTAGAGGCAACACCTTTGTGTTTAATAACCCTTGCAGTAACTCTCTTCAGTGGATGAGCCTCACAGTTTTTGGACCCCCTTGTCTTTTGGCATGTCTAGCATCCTATGACAGTGAATTCCACTGTTGTATTATGAGTGGTATAAAAAACTTATCTTGAATCTCCTACCTGATACTTTCATCTGATACTTCTGTTTCTGAAATACAAATGAAAATAATTCCTCTTTTAGTGAACAAATTGTTTTGTGCACCTAAATGAATTTATATGATTTTATATCCTCTCTCAGCTGAGTTTTTTCTAGTTTCTGTGTTTCATGATTACTGTTCCATATCTCTGATCACCTCTCTTGCTTTCCTTTGTACTGTTTACTTTTCCTATGGATTTTAGTGGATGCAGGACCAGACCTAAATTAAGATGGGAATGTAATGTGCATTTTTTCAGTGATATGACAAAGATTAGTGTTTCATCCTGAGTGTCACAACTTCATTTTAAATAATTAGCAGCTTGATCCCCCTCTCCCTTTAGCTCTTGACTTGATATTCTCCTGAGTCACCTGAAAAGCATGTCCTCTCTATTTAATCCTTTCCTTCCATGCACACAGATCCTCTTTGTCCTTTCCACAACCAGCTTCACTTTTAGCTCTAACAAGAGCACTGAGACAGAGACAAAATCAGTGGCTGGACCTGCTTCACTGCAGCCAGAGTCATTCACATGAGCTGTCCTTTCTAGAAGCAGGATGCAGAGATGCTCGGGCTGGTTCTGGAGAGACGTAGCACAAACCCAGCGAAGGTTTCCTCTCTGGGCTTTGTGCCACAGCTCTTTGTAATGCGATCCCCTTCACTCAGGAGAAACCACTACCAAGAATTCTGATTCAATAGAGCCTTTCTGATGTGGCTGTTGCCAAAGCACAGCAGTATGCTTTGTATTCAGGTTTTGAAATATTTTACATTAATTCTCATCCCAGTGATTTTGGCTTCCTCATCATCAAGACCACCATAGAGAAATAGTGATCAGTAAGTGAAATAGGTGCCTGGAAAGCCCTGTATTGTTCACCCCAGGTTCTGGGTAAATTCCAGGTCAGATAATTACATTCCACCCACCATAAATTCTCCCTATGATTCCATGTGGGTAGGTGTTGAGGGACAAAATCAGGCCGATGATTTAGGTGATTATTTTCTTAAACTTTACCCAAATGGATAAACCAGGCTGGGAAAGAAGTTATGTGGAACATTCACAAATTCCACTATTTGGTATGAGGTTATACACATCACATGCATTTTAGATCAAAGGCACCTTAAAAAAAAGTAAAATTAGACAGGTATTATTCTAGTTCCTACCGACTGACAAAATGGTTTCATTCATTCTGCAAGAAAAATTGTGTTTTCTCCTCCCTTTCAGATTATTTTCCTTCAAAAAAATTTTCTCAAACTGGCTCTATCAGTACCAATTTATCCTGTAACATACAGTGGATTTCCAGTTCTCAGGGACCTATGCTGACTCCCACTTGGTGCCTAATGCAATTATCATTCATTCTATTTGAATATTAGCATTAAAGAGGTGTATTTTTTTCATAACAGCTCTGCGTATGTTCCTCATTAACATTCCAGTGCTGCTCAGTAAAAAGACTTGGCCATCTGCCCACTTTTTAAAGTAAATTTTTGGTTTACCATTTTTTAAATTTGGATTTCTAATTATAGTTAGCTCTTCATAAATAGTTTAGCAGAGCTGGAGAGAGTGTTAAGCACTACATTTCTGAACCTTTCTTCCCTAATAAGTAACTGTAACCTAGCTCTGACACCTCCAAAATCCAATATATTTTTGTAATTTCCCCTTCTTTGTTCTGGAGACTTCCCTAAACTTGCTAAGGGGAAACATCCCTCTTGCCATTGACCCTGGCAGCAAACCATCATCCCTTCCGTTTGATGCCTCCCAACAAATCAGCTAGTGTCTTCAGCTGGACCTGTGGGCCATCAGCTGGAGAGCTGCAGGTACTGTGTCATCAGAGAGCTATTCTTTGATGGTGTGGTCAGCCTTCCTTCAGTTTCTAGTAAGCCATCTTGGCAGGTTTGTCTTGCCAACGCGCCAGCTAATACAGCTGTAATTATAATTGAATCCACAAAGTTAGATTTAGTCTTCCAAGTCCATATATCACCCTTAGTTACTGCAGTTTTCTGCTACTTAAGCATATTTAATTTACAAACTACTGTTCACGTTATATTTCCAGTGGCTTTTGAGATGTGTGGAAGGGTGTTGGTTCACATCAGAGGTACAGAAACCCAAGTAACCACACACATAAAAGAGAAAAAAAAAAAAATAGGGCAGACAATATGGAAGGATATAAATTCCTTATGCTATAACAATATTTCAAATGAACATATCACCATTCACAAGGGCACAGCTAAAACTGGGCAGCAGTCCTTGGGAGTGTCAAGCCAGATACCTCTGTACAATTTCAGCTCATTTGTGAGGATGAAAACTGCTCTTCCTATGCGTGACAGAGCAGTGTGAAAGCACAGTGTGGTGATCATCACAACGTGGTGATGAATCATATCTTGAAGCTTTTCTCTGGGACACAAATGCTTTGCTGGGACCAACAGGGAGCTCTTGAAAGCCCCCAGTGGTCCAGAAATTATTTTTTGCCAGTGTAACTCCCTTCAAGGTTTGCACTGAAATCCTCAGTGAACAAACATGTTCCTCCTCACTCATAGCCTTCACCAGATCATAAGGGGACAAGCCTTGATGCTGCTCTGCAACCTTTTCTTCCAAATCAGCTGCACGATTTCTCACCAGTTTTTTTAATGATCCCTATTCCTTCAAAGAACTGTACTCAAATTGACCTTCCATAGGAAATATTTTTCCAGTACCCAAAAATCACCTAACCAGTATCTGTTTGTGTATCTTCATTCTTTTAAAAACACTACTCATGTCATGGACAGATATAGAGGTATATTCCTATGTATATTTTTATATTGTCTGTTTTCCCTTCCATTTTCTGAAAATTAGTCTTTTATCAAGATGTGTTCTCCAGATTTCTCCTGAGGAGGGACTTTCCTTTCATAAATGTCTAGAAGGATTTTATTGTTTTCCAGAGTAAAAGAGACAATCAGTCATAAAACAAGTTTTGAGAGAAAATTATTTGTGAGGGGAGAGGACAGAGAAGAGAAACAAAGAGGATGTATCTGAAAATCACTAGCACAAATCCCTCTTGCACACAATTCAGACTATTTGATTTCAGGTATTTTGATATGTCCTCTCATTGCAGCAGATGTGCTTCCAATCTACTTCTATATATTGCACACACACAGCCTGGATATTATTTCTTATGATGTCCTATGCCTGAGGACTTTGGTAAGAAGCCTTGTTATAGTTCTTCATGAAAAATGTAGTTTAACAAAAGAGTAAGTTTAACTACAATATAAGTTTAAGTAAGTCTAACAGAGGAAAAGTGGATATTAAAGGTAATCACGTAAGCATTATGGAATCATCTTTTTTCCCCCATTCTTTATGATTTCTTGTTAAAAATATTTTATGGCTATCTCAAATGCTAGTGGTAAGAGTGACAGAAATCTTCAAAACATTTCATTAAGAAGTGGATAGAAAGAGAAGGAGAATATGATTGTAAATGAACAGCAGCTTTTCAAATTTTACAAGTCATAGTCAAAAATGAAGGCAATTCCAGCACCAAATTGCTGGGGGAAAAAAAAAAAGAATGATAAAAATAGTTCATATGAAAAGATAAGAGGTAGCATTGCAGGACCTGCTTTACTGATGTCTGGAATACTGAAAACACAAACATGATGATCTTTCCTATTGCCAAGCCCACTCCAGGGGAACAGGACAGCTAACGTGCTCTGTGAGGAAAAGCTAAAATGACAAAAGGGTTTTTTGTCTATGAAAATAGAAGGTAGATAAACAGCTATACCACAAGGCTTGTTGCTGGATTCTGAATTAGTAATTTCACAAGAAGCTAGAGTGAGATTCTTTAGAACAACCTACCATGTTCTGGCCTTCCATAATAAAATTATTTTATTCTGTATATATATTATTAGATCAGATATCAACCAAAAAGTTTCATTTAAAGCATCTGTAAAATCATTTCATTATAACGTAGTTGCCTGTCAGAAAATGCTTTAAACAATATTGTAGGCACTGATGCAGGTAGCTCATACAAGTGGCAGATGACAAAAATGAGACATCCTGAGCTGCTTCTCTTTCCTCGTTCAGCATCTCCGAATCTTGAAGAAAGCTTTGAAAAGATTCCAGAGACAGTTGCTTAGTAAGTTTGTTGTTACAATGTAAATTTGCAAGTTTAATAATAGGTATGGAAGGAAAAATGCTGTGTTAGGTTCAGGAACTGAGGCACACCGGGGAAGGGAGCCTCAGCCCCTACATCTGAGAAGAATAACATAGAGGCATGAAGCTGCTGGGATTTCCTGTCATCCTTTGCTCTCCCACTCCTAATCTCCTGAACTGTTTTAATTTTGACATAAGCCTGATTCTAGCATGTTCTTTCGATCAGTATAAAGGACCATGACAACAACCAAATTTTAAAACGGTAACCTCAGACACATTTTCCTCTCCCATCACTCTCTGCATGTTACAACTGCTCCTTGGCACATCCTTCATGCTGCAAATCCATGGGGGCCTACAGATGAGAGTCCCACGGGGGCTGGGGGACTCCTTCAGTATGAACTGAAATGTCCCGTTGGCCACCTCCTTCACTGAAAAGAGACTGGGCTGGGAGTGAGAGTCTCAGGCTAAACATTTTGCCATGAGATCACTCAGAAGGCATAGGACAGGTTTGTAACCACTCAGTATCAACCATCAGCAAAAGGCCATCTTTGCATTCCACAGTCTGGCAACAGCTTGTGAAGCTCTTTGCTGACTGGTCCATCTCTGGCAAGTTTTCATTATCAATTTTGTGTACAGTCTGATTCTCCACTGTCTTAGCCTTTTCCATTCTACATAATGCTTCAGCTGTGTAGATGTTAGCAGAGTTGCAGTTCTAGAGCAAATACAGGCTCACTTCAAATAGTAAAAGATTTTCATCTTTCTTGCTTTAAACTCTCATTCAACCGTGTCAGATACCAAGCTGTTGTTCTGAAGATTTTTCTTTAATGTGTGTGACTTACTTTCTCTAGCTTTGTAACAGATGAAGTGCACTTATAAACCTCAATACCTGAGCAACTGTAATGTCTTAGCAATTTCATAATGAAATTCATATGGAATTTAGCAACCCAAGCCAGATTTGTGTCAGAATCTTTAACATGTTCCAGTTGCATGAAATACTAATTAAAGGCACTCATTGTTAACTGATATAAATAGTCCCCACTTAGCCCATTATAGGTATGGGTTGTAAAACAAACAATTATGTGACAGATGATACATGTTAACACAGAGAAATTCTGTAATGACATTTCTGTAACACTGTAACCTCTTCAACCGCCATGTGTTCCACATTACAGGCTAAAGGGGGTGCTGATTGCAAAGGTGACGTACTTTCCAGTTTGTGACTTTTCGTCTAAGAATAGAAATGCCTTAGAGCACCTCCGAATGATTTACATCGCAAATTTAGTTCAGGCAATGAAATCATTAATGCAAGCTTGATTTTACCTGCTGCATGTGTTTGCTATTCCATACCCCAGTGCCAGTTGACTGTGCCTACCCACCAACCACCCTACCCAGAAACTGCCTTGGTAATCCAAGCAAACAATTGTTTCCTATTTACCATTTCTTTCAACCAACACCCATTTTCCCATCACTCTGTGCTAGGAATAAAGTGATTTGGACCAAACAAGAAAGTGACTTTGCAATGGTTTTGGTTGGGTTTTTTTTGGTTTTTTTTTTTTTAATATGTCATCAAAACTTCAAGCTAATCATGGGATAGAAGCAATCTCCTGGCATTTGGATAACATACAGAAATTATTCAATTAGTTAAAACTGGTTTCTGCCTTTCCACTAGCCAACATATTCCTGTAACATTAGAAGCAGGTGGCCTCCTTACTCAAAGAACAAACACGCAGAAGTTGCCTAGTGCATTTGCCCTGCCAAAAAATATGTATTTTCACATCTGTGAACTTACAATCCTGTGTTTAACCCTTGAATCTACAGAATTCCTAAAGCAGCAGAAGAAGAAATGACCAAGCAACATCTCTCCAGGGAGGCAGCAAATGAAGGAAAGGGGACCACAATTTGTGGACAGTACTAGGAGTTATTTCAGCCATGACTTTCAAAAGGGACTGCTGAGGAGTGACACAGGGCAACTGAGGCTTTTTTTTAAAAAAAACCAAGACATTTATACTCATTTAAATGTTGGTTTAGGACTCAGAAAACTCCAATTTTGACATCTACTTTTAAAAGATTTGGGCCTTAGTGAACAAGATGAAACTACTTGTTAGCAGATATTTGTCTCCAAAGCGCTTTCTCAGAGATATATATTTCACCAGGACCAATCCACCCTGAGCTACAACATGTACAAGACAAAGCTAAACTTTTGCTAGTATTATGATGATTGATTTGCTGCTGAAAGTGAAGAAGTTAAAGCGTGAGAGAACAGATGATGTGAAACTTAAACATTAATGGAATAACCTTGTCTTACATCACAGCTCAAAATTGGCTTGGATGGAAACCCTGGAACTCTTCAGACTTGCCCTTGGAGGCACTTTTTATCTAGGTCTGTATCCAAATTTTTTGGGTTAGAGCTATCATCTGATAAAGTGTAGAAAGTCCTTTGTGACACCTCACCCGCACAGTGAGTTGGGAGTTTTCCAAGTCCACTGGGTTGTCCTCTCTGGTGGTTCAGGCTCCACCCATTCAGTTCAAGAAGAGACTAAAAAATAACATCTAATTTCATGTACACCAACTCAAAATTAAATAAATTAAGACACAGTGAAAGAACTGAAATCTCTGTATGTAAAGTCAATACAGAAAGATGGCTAAGCGTACTGGAAAGATTGCGAGTGACACTAATATCTCCATGGGTAATTAAAAAAAGAAAAAGAAAGTAGGACTGCTAATTCCATTTTAACCCCTGCCTGATCTTGCCAACCTCAAGCAGAATCACCTGTAATTTTACCTAGCATTGAGTGGTCTTATCCCAGAATACACATTTGTTTCTGGAACATTTGAAGCCATTTGGATAGGACATTTGGATGATATTATTGTCCAAAAATGGGGATGTTCTCTCTCTTTGGACTTTTTCCTAACCCTTTTTTTGGTTTTTAGAACACAAAAATGATTTACCCTAGAAATGTCAAACTTGATTCAATGCTTGCTTGGCGAAGAGACATGCCTTTGGAGCCTGTTAGAGGGCTTAGGTGGGTAATTGTAAAGTTATTGTTAGCTTTTTCCACACTCATGGCATGGAGCACATGGCCAGCTCATGTTAATAAATACCTGTTGGGTACATGTGTGGTTTATAAAGGCTTGATTCAAAGCCCACAGAATTCAATGAAAAGAGTTCTTTGGCTATAAACACACTTGGAGTCAGGCTGTAAATGTAAATGACAGGATGGAAGAGAATCTGTCATGGAGAAAGTAGACTGGGAGAATCACATCTCCTGCAACCCTTGGAGTCTTCATGGGCAAACAGAGAGTAGGGAGGGTGGGAAGACACTCATTGTCTGTGGACATCATGTACTATAGGGGCCACAGAATGGAAAAGGGAACGGAATCTTGAGAAAGGGGAAATTCTGGGGTCACAGTGGGATTAAAAATCGTTTGAATTATAACAGCTAATGCTGATTACTGCACCATTGGAGAAAAACAAAGGAAAAGAAAGAAGGAAGAAAGGAAGGAAGAAAGGAAGAAAGAAAGAGAGAAAGAAAGAATATGAAATCTATATAAAGTCTTATTACTCTTATGAGTAATAAAAAGGTGTTCAATTGCTCTTGAGCAATACAGATGCATTTCCCATGCTTGACGTATCTCATGAGCGCACATGTTGATGTGGGGACTGCTGGATAATTGCAGCACCAGTCTGTGGAAGGAAATGAGCTGCAGCAGCACATCACCCTCCAATCCAGCTGCCTGCCTAGCCCAGCCTCATCCTGCCTAGAACTGGAGTCCCGGGAGCCCCTGTCATCACCTGCCTGAGAACTATTCCCAGGGTCTCATTCCTTCAGCTCTTGGAGGCATTCCCATGCTTCTCATGGGTCCTGGATTTTGGTAGACAGCTGGGAGGGTCAGGAAGCTTACGTGCCCATTCGTGACAACACACATTTGCTCTACTTACAGGAACTAGGCAAATATCTGCTGAATCAGGCTGTGAACTATTTTCACTGCAAAGTAAAATTCCTTCTCAACCCATGTCTTTTTGCACAAAGCAGGAACACCTCTGCACAGAGCCTGTGTATAAGTTCTAGTTCTTTGCATATTTGCTAAAAAGTATGCATCTCCACTTATGGCTTAATATGTACAAAAAGTCTGCAATACCTCCCACTATATTTGATTTCTTCATTTATTTACTCATTCTCTCTCCATTTTTGAATGCTTCTTTTAAAGTGGCAAGACTTGTACAATGATTTGCCTGAGCAAGTTTTTGTTTTGCTGTGGGAGTGTGAAGTACAGCAGTAGCTAGTTGGTAGTTTGCCACTCAAAGTTGAAAGTTCAACAGCCACCTGTGTCACATCTCTCCCTTTTTTGGAATGAAAGGGTGCTATAGGAAAGGTGTGTTAGCTTTTTCTTTTTTGGTAGGACTAAAAGTGGAATGGAGCAAGTCTGTGAGAAACTTAGTTCCTCATGTAGTGAAGTAGCCAGCTGGCAGCCAGATGGCACCAAGCCATTAGGAGGTCAAAGGCCATTGGACAACTGTGTGGGATTTGTTTCTCACTCAATGTGTTTGGTTTTAAAATCATTTATTTCTGGAGTAAGTCATAGATATGGAAAGGGCTTTACCTAGGGGACGTTTGTTTCTCCATCCAGTTGAAACCACAAACAGACAGAAAGCTGGTCACTGGCCAAAGTGAAAGGCCAAAGGCAAATTGTCCCATATTTATCCTTTACTGGGTCAAAACTCAAAAGCTGGACACTGATGGCAGTTCATAAATATTTCACTGCTCCAATCAACAAACGAGATAGAAGGACATCGCATGTCAAGAAACTTGTTGACTCTTGCAGAGCAGATAGCCAGCTGGCATGAGCACTGCTATTGCCCTGTCTCAGAGCTGAAAGGCCAGAGTCAAATGGTGCCAGATTTGTTCCTGTTTTAGCTAAAATAACACAGGAATCGTGTTTATGTTTTGATCTTGCTGTGGCAGGTCCTGTGATCCTCACTGGCCATGTGATCCTCACCTATTAGTAACAGGAGACTCTGAAATCCCCAGAGAGAAATTCTGCCTAAAGGTTTACAATTTCTGTTTCATTCAAGCTTCCCATTCATCTCATATTTTATCCTCTTCTGTGTTTGCAAGTGCTTTGGGAGTCATCAAGAGATGCTTGTAATATAGTGTATGGGATCTGATCCCATCCTCACAGCTCTGGAGAACTGTGGGTCAGGTTCTGTTTAAGTATCAACAAGCAAAAACTCACTGAGGTCAGTGAAAACAGTGAAAAGCCTTCATATGTTGTGCGGGTAAGGTTTGCATCCTGACCAGCAGTTTCCATCCTTACACAGGAACAGTGGGGCAGCCTTTTTATTCTGAAATAGTCAATGCATGCCTGTGACACTCCCTTTAAATGTCTGGAAGGGTTAATACTTCAAACTTCTGCCCCTTCTTTGGAATGGGAGATAAATGGCCAAGAAAGAATCAGCTATATGCTTTCCATAGAACATGCCAACAGACAAGGTTCTGGCTCCTGGTCCTTGGGGTGGCTCACTGCCCAGCATCCAGTGGTCCAGAAACACAGTGTTTTCACAATACCTGAAGCAGCACAGTTAAATTTAGATTTTGATCAACCTGGCAGGCTGCCCGCATAAAAATAAAGGGTTACAAGCATGACAGACGGTCCCCTGTCACCAGCACTGGCTTCTGGAAGGCAGTTCTCCTTCCAGAGAGCACAAATACTCTGAGGAGGTGGGTTGAGTAACGCTGTGCGTTTTCAGTTACCCATGCAAAGGAGCATGACAGAACAGATTTCCTTGGCCTCACACACGCTTTATAACCCTGTTCCAGGGCAACCCAGACAGTGACAGAAGGAACTTCCAAAGACTCTGTGGTGGTCCAGTTTGGTGTAACCTAAGAAGTCATGCTCTTCAGCTCTCTGCCCTAGCTCTCTGCCCAGAGGTTTCCTCCCCAGCAGCAGTGGTGTCAACAGAACAGTTGAAGTGTTTGGTTCCCCAGCAACTGCAGTTGACTGTCTGGTATATCAATTTGAGCCACAGTCGAGTTCAGTTTGTGTTAATGAGCCTGATGATCTGTGAACTCCGCTAGCGGCAGAGCGGCTGCGCTGCTGCTGCTGCTGCTGCTGCTGGGGAGGGAGCAGCCCCCGGCAGTGCTGAAAGTGGGCAGGTAGGAGAGGAGAGCCAAACCTGACCTGATGGAAGGGACGTAGCTCTCTCAGACTTCATCAGGGTCCTGATTGTTTCTATTTACTGAGAGAAAATGCAGAGAAAGTGAAGGCACATGTAGGTGTGAGGATTCCTGTTTTGCCAGCCAGAAAAGCTGTATGGAAGCACACATGGGAATAAACTGATTCACACTGAGGCTGAAGTAAAGGAGAGAGGAAGAGAATGCTGCACAGAAAGCTGTAATTCACCTTTGTCAGCTCCTATTCTCTTGTCTGCTCTCAGCACAGGGTATATAACCTTTCAGTTTATTTTATTTTAAAATTTTAAAACTTTTTTTTAAACACAAGCTCTGAAATGGACAAAATGCTATGTGCCCTCTCAATTCTGACCTATTAAATCCCCATCTGATCCAGCTTTTAAGCATGTTAATTGAAAGAAAAGTAGTATCTCTAACTTTTAATACCTTATTGACCTGGAAGATGTGACTTGATTAATCTCCAGGGCCAAGAAAGAGCACAACTATTGAAGGCTGTTAATTTCAGAACAGTTATGAAACTCAGACTTTCAACAGATTCAAAGGTTCAAAATACTGATATATTAATGCAAACTACAGCAGCTAAACTTCTCCTCAGAGGTCAGCTGGAGACAGGTCTTTGTCTAAACAAAGGACAAGAACAACTACAGAGCATAAAAAAAGTGGGACACTTAAGTAGATCAAGTCCCTACAGATATGTAGGACAAGTAAATTGATTGATTTACAGGCTGATCTCCCCACTTCAGAAAAATATTTATGCTTCTTGAATTTCTTTGCACTCCATATTAAATTTTTCATCAGAGAAATGTAGTAAAAGCTTCTTTCTGTGGCAGGTACTATGTGTAACTGTGATAAATCAGTAAATATAAGAACTTAAGAACAGAAAGCAATACTACTGGAGGCAGAAGTGTCTGTTAGAGATTCAACTGTTAGCATATGATTTATATTTATGAGTTGCCCCAAATTATTCTGAAAAATAAACTAGACACAACCTCCTCTGTGGTCTCTGAAACTCCAACAGCTCTGGGACTGCACTGAAACATAGACTTGGACTGCAATCCAGGAATGAAAATTGTGGCTTGGATCTGTATGTACCAAGAAGGACCAACTCTGGTGTATCTGTGAGTGAATGGTGCATGCATTTTACTTGTCTGTGTCTTCCTCACACTGTCTGCTATGTCTGTCAGCTTTCTCACTCTATCCCTTGGCATGAATTCACTGCACACTTTCATGTCACTTAAATCTGCAAAAGCTGATATTACATTTTTGGTTGAACTCCTTTTTATAAATAGGAACATGAACTTCTGTTTTGTAGACTGGAACCCACAGCTGCAAGCGAAAAGACTGTATGCTACCTGAACTACAGTTACTAACCAGTTAAAAACAGATATTTGCTCCTTCTGCATCTACTTACGTTTTCTCTCTATTAGCTAATGCGTACTGATGAAATCTCATCAGCTCTTTCATGACCATTTTGAGATGTGTCCTTGCCAAAAGTGTAAAGCTGCAGTTTTGCTCTCCAAACGAATGTATAGCTGAGCTAAAAATGTCATGTGCTGGCTTTAAAACAAAGCAAAAATAAAAATTGAGTTTTGCTGCTGCATTCATTTCAGATCTCAGGACAACTTCCATAAAGTGTATAGGCCAGATTCTTAGCACATTGAAAACTGCATAAGTCCACTGATTCCCATGAAGCTATGTTGAATTACAGCAGCTGAGAATCTGGCCTAAAAGGCCCGAGGCTATATATCTATCTTATGTTGTGTTAAAGTCCCTTGACCTCTTACTTGATTGCTTTGCTCCAGTGCGTGGTGCTAGTGTAGGTAAATTATACCTCTGCTGGCCACTAAGCTTGCTGTTCTAGCAACACTAATAACCTCAAGGCTTCCAATTTTCTTACCAATGCTTACTAGACCTCCTGTGCAAGCCTCTGGGGCTGCTCTGACAATAATCCCAATATATATTGTTTTGAATGAAAATAAACTTTATTGTGACTTGTGCTGCAGGCAGACCCATGAGCCTATGCTCTAGAATGCCTACGAGGCAGCTGTGTAATCATTAGCAATACTGTGGGGAACAGCACTAGGATCAGTTCAGAAGGGTTCTTCATCCAGCTGGGGCTATAATTTACAATGCCACCACCACTACAATAACAAGGTAGCAGAGAGAAAACGCTCTGGAAGGGGTGGCAGTGAAATTCAGCCATCGCAAGGTGTGGTCTTTGGGGCAAAACCTTTAATTGGCAGAAGGTTCACTAACTATTCTGGTAACCTCAGACTTTCACCTTTCATTAAATCTAAATCTACAACCAAAATGAAGGTGAAAAAGCATCCATATAGAAAAGGCTAACCATCAATGTCTCATTTTTCCATGAAAAACCAGAGAGATTTTGGTGTCCTGGGCCACTTTTTCTTGCCCTTCTGCCCTACCATACTATTCACTTCACCACACTGGACTTGCAGTTCTCCTTCCTGCACAGCCAACGAAGCACTAGAAGCAATTGCAACCTGTCAAGTTTTGCTTCTGTTTGGCATCCAGCTCACCCTGCCTTTTCCTTTACCTTATTTTTATATAGCACATCTGATTTAGATCTATAAAGCTTTATTGTAACTAGAGTTAATTCACAAAGGTCACTACTGGTAACTTTTATCAAAAACCAGGTTATAGATGAATTTTGCAACCAAGCCCATGATGCTGAAGAGGCCCAAATTTGAGTTTGAAATCTCATGCAATCACTTAGGGTAGTAGAGGTAGTAGACTGGATGAACACAACCCACAGAGCAGGGACTTCTCTTTCTGCAGATATGCTCTCTATCTGCACTCACTGTTAGTATAGCCCCCACTCCCACTTGGGCAGATAATTCGCTGAAATAAAAATTTTCACTTTGGAAAACTGTGAGCCCTTTCACCCCTCTGTCTTCCCAAAACCCTTCTGAATGTCGAGTACATCAAGGGCAAAGACTGTGGGGTTTGAATGAAGGGCTGTTGCCTTTAATCAAAGGGTAAAACATAACTTGCTTTTCGTATTATTCATCTTTTTTTGTTGTTGCTGTTTTTGTTAAAAAAATCCTCCACAAGCTTCTGAACTCTCCTGTGACCCCTAGGGCAGTCATGACCCTTAACGTGCAGAGCACTGCCAACATCCAGGAAGAGTCAAGACAGAAGGAGCAGGAACACACACATATGCAGGTCAAGTTTTAAGACATGTATAACTGGTCTTGAAAATGTCACCCAGCTCTGCCACCATCAACTGGTCTTGAAAATGTCCCCCAGCTCTGCCACCATCACTACATATGCTTACTTAGGTGACTAATTTTAGGTGTCTCTCTGTTGCTTTCACGGACCGACAGCACACAATAGTGAGCAGCATTGGTTAGGACCTTGAGAATGATCCTCAGAGCTCTGCCACCTCTGACAGCAGAAGGCAGCACATTCTGCTAACAAAATAGGTTAACAGCACTACTGTCTTGGCTTCAGTTTCAAAAGACCAACATAGCACTTTAGCAGGTGGTTACAAAAAATTCTGGAGAGGCCTCTGTCTTGTAGGCCTCTGGAGTCGAAGAGTATCTGCTCTGATGGTAAAAATGACAGGTAGAGTACCACTGGAATCCTTTATTCAATAGTTGAGAACCTCAGTGAATATAACATACTCCTAGCTTCTCCCTAGTGCCAGAAATGGATGTACAAAAGGAGCCTATACTAAAAATAAATGCATTGCTAGACAAAAAAAGGTTTCCAGAAGAATATTCAGTAAAGCCATATCTAAATAATTTATTTTAATTCAATAAATCACAGGTTTTTTTTCTTCTGCTTCATCTCTTGTTCATGCTGTGGCATTGAACTATTTTCTGGTTTCCTTAGTCTATTGAATTACCTCAGTTACATCTCAGATTTTGTGCATTTGCCTTGTTTCTGAATTGATCACACAAGGTTGGTGGTACTCACATACTTTGTAAAGCACTGAGACATCTAAATATCTGCCAGGGCAATGAGGACATGGGATACAGAATTACAAGTCTGAGTGCTGGTTTTGTTCTGCCCCGACCTGTGCATTGACTTTGCCAAAGCCATTTGACCTCTCCAGGTTTCAGTTTACCCAGCTAAAAAGAGAAATTCTAGTTTTGGGTTTATTTTCTTACATAAATGAATAAACCAACCAAACCCACAGCAAAACCCCAAAGCAAAACTCCAAAACAGTTCTAGATCAAGCTGGAGCTATGAGCTTCATTGAATAGATTGGTGAGAATCTGCAGCTCATTGATGTTGGAGAACTTCAGATTTAATCATGATCATGTCTCTGGCTTTAAAACAATTGGCCAGACTTACTTTTGATAGTGGAAACAGAATTAACTAGATCATAAAGAGACCATGGTAAAGGACATTGAAAAGCATATATTACAGTGGGTTTGCAAGCATCAATGTAACTAAATGCCCAAATGTCACTGAATGACAATTATTAATTTTCACAAGCTTTCACAAGTGCCAAAGTCACAATGAAGATGGTCCAAAATTTCTCAGGTGCATGAAGCTGGAGGTTTTCATATCAATGACAAGGCCATAAGCAAACTCTTCAGGAACAAGAAAAAAGTTTCCATACAGATCTTCTCATCATACTTCTTTGGAAATGCATCATACTCAGAAAATGCGTGCAAACTCACAAAGAGAATTCATGACCAAAACACTGTCATCAGCCTTGAGGGGATCCATGGGGAAATGTGACGTTCCAGCTTGTCAAAGAAAATTTCCAGGCAACATAATTTCCAGGCAATGTCATAACCAAAACTTCAAACACATGAGAAGATTTGACTTAGTTGACACCATGTTGATCATTGCTAACTGAGCAAGAGAAGATACAAGCAAATCTTATATTGTTCTGATTACTTGAGCTCTAATTCTGTTTGTGATAAGGATTTGAAAACTGATGCTAAGCTCATTATCATGTTAAAAACAGCACTCTCTAGTCAAGGCAAAACTTGGAGAAATGTTTTGCCAACTAATGGAAAAGCAGCTTACAGGATCTGAATTATGAAATCAATGTGTACTTGGCCCTACAGAGTTTCTTCATTTCTCACATAAGTTTTTCATTAGCCTAGCTTTTTTCCTAGTTGAGTCTTATTTGATTTTTATGGCCTGGGGTCTACTCACACATAAAATGGGAAGTGATATAGTCTTGCTTTTTTCTGCTGAAATATGAGATAAGGTACTCTTTGGTGAGTCTGTCTATAGTGTCACTTGGATTTTGAAGTCAGTTTCCTACAGTTTCTGCCTTGACATGCAGTTTACAAACTTTCAAAAAAAGGTGCTTACAGTCAGTGCACATTTTTTTTACATTCTAAAATGGATCAGTTTATGCATCCCTGTATGTGATAGAGCATATAAATAGAGTGACACAAATGAAACTCTTTGCAGTAGCCTGAAATGCAGCCAGATCAAACCTCAAAGAGGATAACTCTTGATTTTGTTGTTCCCCAGGATCAGGCCAGTCATCAGTCCCAGTGAGCTGGTATTCAGGTGGATAATCATGGCAATCATGGTTAGCGATAGCAACCACTGCTTTCCCCAAAACTCTGCTTAGAAAATTTGTCTTGGACAATGACTGTATTTTCTTTTTTCCTGAAAATGTAAGGATACAGGGAAGAACTGATGAGCATGTCTTTGGCTAACTGATTGATTCCAAGTCTAATCCATGTGGTTTCTGAGATGAATTCTTCAAGGCAGATCCAGTTTGCATTGCTGAAGCCTTTAGACAGAATAAATACAATGCAAATCACATTTTGAAATAGAAATCCCACACCTACATATTTATGTCTTTAAAGCTTGGTGTTTAAAACTATCATGACACTGCATCGTTTCTCTCTACTTCATTTTATCAATCACTGATCTATCAGCCTCTAATATTAGTTATATCCTTGCTTGAATCTTATAATTTTTAAATTTCCCCCTAGAAATACAACAATCCTGTCTGGGGACTCCTTAGCTCCCTTACATGGAAGCTCATGGGTTCTCCAGAAACCCCAGCATTCATTTGTTAACTCTTAGCTATGGTCTCTCAGCTAAACACACTCCTTCTTGGCTCAGACAGATCCTTGCCAGTGCAAGTACTTTTCTCATTGCCCAGTCGGTGTGAATTCAGGCACTTTAGTTTTAACAATAGTCAGAAAGAGCTAAAAAGGTCTGTTTGCACCAGTGTCGGCTGCAAGTGGTGACCTTTTCTACTGTCTGGCACTTGTCTGTACAAGCACTCACCTTTTATTCCACTGTTTCTGGTCTAGCCTTCCACCTTCATGGCAAACATCAATCTTAGGACAACCACAACATTTAAATTGAGACAGATGCTCATTAGTGAGCAGACTGTTGTAAAACACACAGAAAAGAGGCATGAAGTGAAGGGGCACCCACCCCAGCAGTGACCAGACTCAGCTGGAAAGGGCAGGTAACCAGGGTCGGACTCTGTAAGTGCTTGTACTCCACCCTGCTTTGCATCTCTCATGACCTCAGCTAATCTGTCTGATTTAACACTGCAATCCAGCACACGCTCTGACAGTGAGTTCAGAGTGATCTGGACTCAAGGCAGTAAAAAAGTGATAGCTCTCTCCCAGCTGAGATTAGTCACTTGGAGGGGGATTCATGTTAACCGATGTAAATGTCTACATCTCAGCTCCCCTCTCTTTGTAGACAATGAACAGATGTTTTTAAGGTTATCTTCATCTCAGTGTCATGGTGACACCTAGAATGGTTCCTGTGGATCACACTCCACACCATAAATATCTGCGGTGAGGGAAGATTAATTTGTCCTTGCTAATTTAAATACCCTTCCATATTTTGTTGCACCAATAATTTTAGCTTTATGATAGTGTATTATGATGAACAGAATAGCAATAACTAGGTCCGAGTCACAGGTGTAAGACAGGGCTTCCATGGAGACGTGGTATGGCTCTGAAGATAGTGAGTGTTTCCCATGAACGGAATGAAGCAAAGGGGGAACGGTAGCAAGGCACAAGAGTGATATAGGAAAGCTCCCTGCAAAGTGAGCTATTTATCGGACTGAGAAGAACAATTAGCACGCACACTAATCTATAGCTCTGCAATTCATCTTGCTTAGATCAAGGCATCACTCCAGTTTCTTTGGAGGACTTTGTTGTTGCCAAACCGAGGACACCAGCTGAGCAACTCTGCAGTGAAAACATAACCTTAATAAGCGAGATTTTTGCTGCTGTAACCACATCCCATTTTTTTCGCCACTTTTTACTATCATCTGTCTTGAATCATTTTCTTGTGGGGAGCTTCAGCTACCAGTGCTAATGATATTACATATAAGAACTGCCACTGATGCCAACACAAAGGAGAACAAATACTTTTTTGTTAAAATATAATAATTCCCAGCTCTATTTGAGCAGGGCTACATTTGAAATTTATCTTACTCTGTAAACAAAGGTGACCTCGCGCATGTGTCTAGCTTTAATGGAAAGCTAAAACTGACACATTTGGAACCTCAAGCAGTAGTTGTAATAAGGAGTCAAGGTAGAAAAGCAGGGTGAAGTGGACCTTAATACAAGGACTAACAATAAAACAAAATCGTCACATGCTGTTTACTTGTTTTAACATCTGGAAGGGTTTGGGAGAGCTAAAAAAAGTCTTGTTTAATGTCTGATTTGCACTCTGACCCATTTTTGCTCACATACTAGTTTACATGGTTTTTAGTTTACACAGTTCCTTGTTGGCTCAGTTATGTTTCTGAGAAACTTGGGGTTTTTGAGCCCATGTGGGGGCTCTGTCGAGTAAGAACTTCACAAGATATTCTGCACCCTAAACCCATTGCTCTCCTTCATCACATGGTAAAGGACAATATCTAGCATGAATTAATCCAGCATCACAGGTTATTTCTCCATAGCACTCCTCTTGCCAAAACAGCCCGTTCTTTACACGAGACAAGACTAAAGAAGGAAAGAAATGTGTCCTAGCAAACAGTGAGATGAATTCCTGACTGCAAAATTGGAAACAAAAAATGAAATATAAAAACAGAAACCTAAAATATATCTGACTCCAAAGCTCCTTTTTAGCTGTTCCAGTGTCTTGGCTGAAATGAGTGCAAAGGTCTGGCAGTGTAATGCTTGTCCCTCTCTCTTCCCCTGTTTTTCTTTCTTCTTTCTTCAAAGCCTGGTCTCACCTTGGAAAGTTTGCTGAGCTTACGTTTTCTTTTTCACTGCAGCTTGAGATTCTGCCTGCTCCTCTCCCTTAGCTGGTGCATGTTTGCATTCAGTGTCCAAGTATGAAGTGGGTTCTTTCTCTCCTCCTGGGAGTTTTTCTCAACAGTACCTGCCTGTTTTGGTCCTAAGACACTGTCTTCATTTGGAATTCATATTTTCTTCCTGTGGCAAAATTTTGGGGTTATCCCAATATTTTATAAGTCATCCGTTACATTGAAATTGTCTGTTGTATATGGTCTCCATAATTAGAACTCATTATGTCCCTTTTCTTCTTCATGCCCTCAAGGAAGTGTCCTAGCTAAGTCATCCCCTCCTCAGTCACAGAGCATGGAATGAGACGAAGGAAAGAAAGAAGATGGGGGAGGAAAGAGTAAAGGATGTGATGCATTTTTCTTTGATTTTCTCCCGCATCAATTACATGTTCTCTTTCACACTGGTCTCCCATCAATTTTAAGTAGCAAACACTTCTAGGAAGCTGACCAGCTCAATAGTCTCATTTATTCTGGTGTGTTTCTTCATGTGGGTAACAGTTCACTGACCTGATATGGTCAGATTTTGCTGTAGGTGCTCTTCCTGCTAGAGGTCAGGGCTGTGTTTCCTTGAGGTGCAAGAGCTTTCCCTTTCATGTCATTTCATAATCCATGCTGTTCATTGCAGTGAGAAAATGCAGCACACGACTTGTCATTCACTCTCTCCCCTTCTACTGTTTTACTGGGCAACCCTTAAGACGACTCTTGACCTTTTTATTCCTTGGTTCAACCCAAGAGTCATTTAAGTCAATATAATTAGTTTTTTAATCTTCCTTATGATCTGCTTCTTTGTGATGCCTGCAGTGCTGTCATTTTTAAGCTTGGGATATGCTTTGAGACTGAAGAGTTAAATTTGGACAGAACATTTCTTAAATCTTACATATGAATGATACATGCCAGAAAAACTTTGAAACTACTACTAACCATTAGCAAAAAGTATGTTTTGCTCTGCAATTCCTTTACAAACCTGACTGTTTGAGAAGGTATCTCCTGGAGAAAAAACTCTGTCAGATTGCATACTGCTTGTTCACCATGCATGTTTTTTTTTAACCTGAGGTATAATTTATTCCTGTTTTGGTACTAAAGTCAAAAACATCCTAAACTTCTGAACTGCATACAAGGAGAAGGATGATCAGGAAAAAAATACAAAGTTAAATTACTTTCTCAATCATCTGGAAAAGGCCTTTTTTTGCTTTAAAATTGAGCTCTGAGAGCAATAATGAAGAGCCAGAGGCTGTCCAAAGGTGTAACAGAAAAAAACCCAACAAACTAGTCAGTTTAGTGTGGTTACAGTTCATGGATAGATCACCAGAACCGTTATCGGCAGTGACAGTTCAGTTCTCCATCACTGGCAAATTCAGATAAGATGATAAAGGACATGATTCACTGGAATAAATGAAAATATACTAATAAACTATAGCTGACTTGCAACTATGCAAAATTTGTCTGTGCATGTAAATTCTTTCATCCTTATACTCCCATTTCATTTGAGCAATACTTTTTTGCCTCTTTTTTGTTTTGAATCTGTATTTGTAATACTTCTTATGTCTGTGGTAGCGCAAAACGGAAAACTTCATTCCATGTCATATCTCTCTAGCATGACCTAAGTTTGCTGGCAGGATGGGAGAGCTAGTACTGATACACAGCTTTGCTTAGTGTGGTGCAGAAGTTTCCAGCCTGCTAAAGTGGTGCACAACAGCAGTTGTTGCCAGGTCTGTCAAGGCAGAGGCATTTAGTAGAGCTGCAGACAGATCCTTCAGATAAGTACTTGAGTGCAGAAACATCTTGGCTTTCCAACCCCTGCCAGAAACCAGCTGTTTTCAAGGTCTGTTCTCCTGCCTGAGAATGTGGGACCAGCATCAGGATGCAAAAAGCCTCTGTCAATGAAAAGCTTGCTGAAGTGAAACATGCCATAGGTGAATATACATTAAGCAGATGAGATGGGTTTGGATGAGTGCAGTTAGTGAGACAGGTGAGCAGATTGGTGTGTGGGTAGTGCTGGGTTCCCGCTGTGTTAAAGCTCTGCCATTTCAACTGCTCGTGTGGAAGAAGCAACTGAGAGAGTATAGAAACGTGTCTCCTAGTGCCCATGTAGGCTACATCTGGAAGCTATTGCTTCTTGTCACCAACAGTGGTGTGGCTGAAGCACAGGATTCATCTCACCTAATTTTAATATCTGTAAGTCAGAATTATGTGAAAATCCTTGATTTAATTTTATGGAGGGCTGGGTCACTGTTTTCTTCAGTTTCTTTCTGGGTGGGTTCACAGCCACAAGTTTTGCTTGTGTTTCAGGTCCAAATAAGCTCAAAATCTTGAAACACAGTCCAAACTGCCAAATTTTATCTGGTTCATTGTCAAAATCATGTGAGAATGCAAAGCATAAATCAGCAAAGGATCACTCAAAACTGCTGAAGGTTCACTTAAAAAGTCCAATATTCTTATTAAACATGAAATCACATGAATTTTACATAAATTGGAGTAACAGAGAATATGTTCCTCATGGCTCCATAAACCTCATTTCAGCACTTCATACATTTTATGTGAAAATTGGTCTCATTTCAGTTGTCCAGACTGAATCCAAAATTTCACTGAACATGGTGATAATTTGATTATATCCTAAGAATCAGCTTCAGAGTTGGATCCACTGGACCAGCTGAATAGAGAAGACTGTTTGATTCTTCCAGAACCTTTTCGAAACACAAGTACTTCATCTTTCTTAGACTGGAATATTTAAGAAAAGCAAACATATCAACAAAAATCCCATGTGTCCTTTTCTCTTGCTTCCTTATGAGTGTAATCTCTCTAGTTTCTGTGTCTCAAGGGAGGAGTGCCCCAAGTCTGTATTTATTTGTGTTTATAATTATCTGTTGTGCTGCAAGATATTTTCTACTGTATGTAAATAAATATATATCTCAAATATTCAAATATCTAACTAATTTCATCCTAAAAAAATACACGTCTAAAAGATGAGGAATTAATTGTATTTGTATGTGTGAGCATACATAATTGTGACAATTTCCCTTCCCACTGGCTTCATTGGGAGTCATAATGACCAGCTTACACCACTTAGTTCATTTGACATTAATTATATTGCACGAATGCTACAGATCTAAACATTACCATTTACAGTTTTCCCTATTCGGAGAATTTATATTTCTACCCTAAACTGCTTTTTTAGGCTAGTTCTAGAGCTCCAAGGACAATGCTGGTTACAAGTTTGGTTTAAGATTTCTATTTTTTAAGCCCAGCACTTTTATATGTTTTCAAAAAGCCACACTGAAATAAAATAATAGGGAGAAAATACTTACGTTTTGATGAGCTAGTCTTGGGGGTGAAATAGTTATTTTCTCTAATGTTGTTGTGTAATTTTTCTGCAATAAGAAGTAGCTCAAACGCAGAAACACTGGAGTCACTGAGAACATTTAATATGATGACTGATTATTTAAAATATGCTGTGAAACACTTTGGGTTTAGAAATACTTATGCCCTGAAGACTGTCATGAAGAATGGCTACATTCCACAGCAAGAACAGTGTTTGGAAAGCTTAGCTCACTCCAGCCTACTCACAACGATGATAAATTTCATGTATGGTACACTGTATGCACAGTTTTTATGCAGGTGTTTTGGGGGGAAAGGGGGGTGTTTAATTAAAAAGTGCTCCTGATCACTTCCCTCTCACCCCCTCTAAGAACACATGGAAAATTTTTTTACTATTTCAGCCCCTAAACTACAAGTAGCACAACTGTTACGTTATCTCTGCAACAAGGATGGAAATCCTGCAGATTTTCCAGTATGTTCCGTCCCTGCTCTGTAATGAAACAGGGAAAACTCCAGAATTTCTTTGACCTCAATGTTCATAGTGCTAACCCAGCTAGCCCTGTGCTGCCCTTTGCCTATTTCACTGCGTGGGAGGGAGCAAAACCAGGTCACTGTGTAGTCTTGGGAGGTCACATTGAAGTTTCCAGGCTCTTGCATTTACCAGGAACAAAAACAAGGAGCAATTTCTTGCTGACACCTTTTTTGGAGAAAACTGGTTATGTTGTCATTACTAAGATAAAAGTCTCCTGTAATACTGACCTTGACAGGAGCAGCTTTGGGGTTACAGACATGAATGACTGTACTCCTCCCCCTCCTTTTCCTCCTCCAAAATACAATTCCTTTACTCAAAGGGAAGCAATGATGGAGAAGAGTATGGCTGGGTTATCTATGTCACCCCATCTTCCTTTTAAAGCTTGAACCACCATTATTTGCTTATCTGCTTAGACTCTGTTTTTATACTCACCATTGCAAGTTATCAGGGGATCTTTTATCCATAGTGCCTCAGTTACTAGGTCTCATCTAAAGGAATACACAGACCAAGGCTAGGGCATGACGTCAAGTATAGCAGGATTTTACCTTGACAAATTTTTCCCCCAGACTGACTGTCACTGACTTACATTACAGCTGGGACATCATCAGGAGCTGACATGTTGGGTATTTGTCTCAGTATGACGGTTTGGGGGCAAAGGAGTAAAGAGACTTTAAATAATTTATGCACCAGAAGTGACAACAATCTCTGGCCATTTTTACTGCCATAGATATAGTCAAAGTGCTTTATATGAAATATATGCTTCTCATAACACTGCAAGAACCTATAAGGGTTCAAAAAGACACACAGTTTTTATAGATGCACACAGCCTAATACACTGCTCAGAAATTAAACATTTCATTATAAATTTACTGGCATGACCAAAAACGGCTTCCTCAGAAATATGTCGAAATACTGAAATCACTGTTTATTTGTCAGGCAGAAGCAGACCTTACAGAGTATGAGATGCAATATTTCTGGCAATGTAAAATAAGTGTTGCAAAATTGAAGATGCTGCAAATTATTTCCTATAACTTTGTTTCACTCTATGTATTTTGTCTGAAATATTCCAACTAGGTGAAACCCAATTTTTTCTCAAAACTCACACAGCAGGAAATAATGCAGTAAAAAGAGAACCTCTAGTTTTGCGCTGTTTTTCATGCCCCTAAACTCTACTGAGCTAACTGCATTTATCTTAGGAATTTAGTCAACAGACCATTTTTTCATATTAATGTTCAACATATTTGAGAGGCTCGTCTGCTTATTTTTTTATTCTTTTCTCAAACCAGAAGTATGGGAATTGTGCAAAACTATATGCAAAACAGACTTTGTCAGAAGCAATTAGGTTATAGATTATTTCTGTTTTGTTTTGTTTCCTTTTTCACCCACTAAAGCCTTAGCACTTAATAATACAGTGTAATTCGCTGATTCCCCTAGGCAAGGAACGACTGTAGGCACAAATATGCTGGAGAGAGGGGTGTTAAATGAGGGTCTCTAACCTCAGAAATTATGCTCTCAACAACCAATTTACAAGATAAAAGTGATTTTTCTCCTCCACCCTTTAGGAAGACAGTTAGTACTTCTTTTCAAAGGGATTTCTTACTCACCCTTGGTTCATTGTCGAATCTGCTACAGGCATTTTTGTGCAGCAGAGAGTAGGGCTTAAGCTGCAGTCTCTGCTCCCAGAGACTTCCCTCTTCTCAACACGTCTAGATTGCGCAGATTGTTGCTTTATGTTCTGGTTTCTGAGACTCCTACTATCTCTGCGCATCACAGGGTGAAGCCTGCACAGCAAAACTGGAGCTGGGAGTTCCACTCGCCTGCACAGCACTCGGAAACTTCCAAAGCTGCAAGGCTCTGTGCTACGGAGCACAACACTTTTTTTATCCATCACCTTTTTGTAGAAAAAAATCCTCCAACAAATAAACAAAGCCAGAATCTCCACAAATTATATTAGGTTTGCCTTCTGCACATCTGATAGGAAAAAAAATAAAATGAACCACCACAAAACTGCTTAGTAAAACAAAATCCTGAATAACTCACAAAACCAATACAGAATATGCTTTGCTTACTGTAACAGGTTCTTAAATTCTTTTCTGTTCAGCACTTTTGATGTGATATCAACAGCTTCCACAGACACATACCTGTAGCAGTGCTGACCTGCCCAGTAGGAAGCAAACTAATCTAGAACTGCACCATGGCTAAGAACATAGTTTTTCACCAAGCAGCTGTCACTGGAAAGAATTCCACAGACTACAGATAGAATAAGACCTGGTCAGCATAAGCAAGATTAAAACAGCCTGGTCCTTTATGAACCCACATAACAAAAATAATAAAAGTATGTGGAGTGAACATACGCTATTTCTGCTTTGCTTGATCCACAAACCATCTTGACCATCCCTTGTGTAATTTGTAAAGGAACCACAACTAACTTAGGACTCAAAACTGTCTATTTATTCTTCAGAGCACTTGGAGATGTGGGTTATGGTAGGACATAATACATATGCCAGTTAAATCACAGTCTGTACAGAATACAACTGAAGATCTAAACCCAAGCTGAACTCAAGTGAGTCTGAAATAGGATTAAACTTGGAATATGCTTATTAGGAAGAGCAGTTTAAATGCTAAACACAAATTCCATGTCTCTGTGACTGACCTAATAAGCATGGATAGAATCTTTATAATTGTTTGGACACTGGTGGGTTTCTCTTTAGGTCATTAATTTTTATACATGATACATGTTTCAGGAAGATAAAAAATGATACTTGTCAGACCTCAGGAATGTTACTGGGAAAAAAGACACATCATCCCAACTAACTACAGCCAAAAATCCTTCAAGAAATTAGCAAAGTAGAATAACATGGTGCGCATTATACTGGGGTATTTATTTATTTGGTTAGTTTGATGGGGTAATACAAACCCCTCATAGATAAGGTGATTACAAAACAGGAATAGCAGCCAAAGTCCTGGCACAAACTACTAAGATCCCCACCTCACTTTTTTCAAGATCAGCATCATTCCCAAGCCAAATTTCATAAAAAGGATAAACTACTTGAAAACAGAGCAATGAGAAAGGGATCACTGGAGACTTAAGAGTCTGGCAACCAAATTCTGGGAAATTCTTTTGAAAAAGTGATTAAACTGGAAGGTGAGAGAGGCCTTCTGGAGCTTTTAAGGGTATCTGTATCATGGACACAATACACTCATCATAGAAAATCAGGTTTTGTATCAGTCAACCATTTTTCAAAATTCAGAAATTACAAGTGGATCTTGGTCTTTACGTACATGAAAAGCCAAAACCAAAAGAAAGGAACCGGCTGCGCTGCTGCAAACAAAGAAAGAAACAACAACAACAACAACAAAACAAACCCCCAACAAAACCAAAACACCAAGAACAAAACAAAAAACCTCCCATTTTTTCATTATCTAAGTTACTCTCTGTGGATTTTTAGTTGGTCATATTAAAACTGTGCATGAATCATGACTGTGACTACATATGTGGTGATGAAATGTCAAAACTAGTTTTCCCTTTCAGACCAAAAGCATCTTGTGACTTTGAGTGATCAGATGCCATTGACATTGTGACATTACAGCACACACTAAATTGCATACTATATTATTAGTTGGGACAATCCATATAGATTACTTCATTCTAATACCAAATACATTGTTTTGTTCTCCTAGACTGCTCTTGCCAAACATTATGTAGTCCCATAACTCCCTTTTCAATTAAGAAAAGAAAGTTGCATGTTTTCCTACCTGGTCATGAGGATATCTATCATAAATATCATGAGAATCACTACTAAACATTTAAAAGGGAAATAATCTGTTGTATAAATTATTTTGTTCAAGACATATATAAACTGCCTTAGAAACAGTAAAATTTGTAAAAAGCTTACAAAAATCAAACAATTGCCATGTTGATGAGCATTTACAGCACAAAATATTAATATTCTAATAAAATAGCAATGTTAATTCTTCCATTCAAACCAGAACAAAAAATGAGAATGAGTGTTTGTGTCCAAGTACCTCTGTAATTCTTACACTACTTTATAATGAAAACTACCCTGGTTATGATTTGACCTTGTCATAATTTGGTCTCAAAGGCTGGTGATCTCTGTACCCTGCAGGAAATGTTTCTCAGCTCTTAGAAGTCACTCTGCATATTAGACAAAGGTGCCTATTTGCAGTTTTTAAACCTGGAAGGGTGGCAGTCAGTGGAGTGATGGAAAGAAATACTCCGTGACTGAATAGTGCTTATATCTCTCATACAATGTTCCATAAGATTTATATAATGCAGTTTAAAATCATCTGATTTTCCTTATGCTGAAGTTCATTACCCTGTTCATTTATTCACAGAAGGTCAAATTATATCAAAGAATTGATGACAGATTCTCCAGTCATAAACATAACTCTTATCTGAGAACAAATCATAGCAAACTGGGAGGAATGGGAAAGGATTTCATTTAGTGATATGCATTAGTTCTCAAATATCTGACTTCAGTCTTTGATTTCATCAAACAAAACTATGTTTACCACTTTTTCTTCCTTTTCAGGAAAATGTAAGGATTATGAAAAACTGAAATTTGATGAAAGGCAATATATGAGAAATACATAGCATTAAAAGATTCAGTAAAATATGTTATGTCTTAAAAGTTGTGCTAGGAACAGGTTTAATGTTCTGTTTTTAGATACTACTTCTCTTCATTTTTTAAAGCTTTTATATCTATTCCTACCTCATGTAGAGGTAGAAAAAAATTACCCTTTATACAAAGGTAAAAACATATTGCAGACACTCAATAAATTTTGAATATAAACTTCATGCTAAAATTAGTTTCAAATGTAAATTTAAGGGGTTTTATAAACAAGTTTCAGAAGGCAAAGATAAAGTAGAATGTCATTGTGGACATAGAAGTACCATTTTAACTAGTAAAATGAAATTAATAATCTCTGAATTGTATTTTTGAACACATTTATCAAAGTATGATTGAGAAAAAAGATATTTGGTATGCCAAGGATTTTTTTTTCTCCTGAATAATATTTAAATGAAAGCATTGTCCACCCATTTTTTATGACTCTGCCTTTTTTTTCAATCCAAAGAGGATAGAAAATATTTGGTGGGCTAGATCAAGGAAAGCAAGTCTCTTTTATATTCACAGATGCATAAAGATATCCTGCTCTTTACTCGGCTTTAATCAGGCTTTTCTAAAGTAGGTTATGAACCTACGAAATGTGGTATTTTGGCTTGCAAATGAAGCAGGTAAGTTCCCAGAAAGAAAAGGCGGGATCAGGTATTCTCTGCTAAAGCACACCTGTCCTTCCACTTCCAACCTTAACTCATTTAGTCTGGTCCTTAGCAGGCAGAAGGGTACAGGTTTCCAGCCCATCAAATTCTCTGAAGATTGTAGACAGCACCACTTGCCTGGACTGTGACAACATACCTGTAATGAACAACCCCATGACACAAAATTGCATCCAAACCAGTTGAAGAGTAGCAGAAATCCAAATACCTTATTCAAAACTCTCCCACACTGGTAAAAAGTACAGATAGCTGTTTCCCACTAGTTGTAGATCAGCTGTCTAGATGCCATCTTAACTCTGGGCTGTGAAGACCATTGTATAAAACGTGGTGTCTTTTGCTGTAATTCATGTGGAGACTGTATTGTCTTGTAAAAACAGATGCTGTCTTGTAAAAACAGATGCTTCTTCACTGCATAGCTCAATCTATGATTAACTTGAGCTCAATAAAATAAATGACATAGTCTTCTTTGCAAGAAATTTTTCCTAATCTACAGATGGGTCTTTTGTGCCTATATGTGCACGTGCACATGTGTGTACAACCACCTGTGTCACCTGAAACTTAGAATGAATATGTGCAATATATTCATGCTCATCATGTGAAAATGATAAACTAAATCTATTTACTTTCAGGGGCTGCCCATTGGAGTAAATTCACCAGTGGTGTCCAATAGGGAATATCCCAGTAAGAGCTTGGACATAGTCATCACACAAAGAACACCAAATGAACATGGGCTACCGAAAGTGAGTAATGATCAAAAAATCAGAACTAAAATGCTTAATGGATATTAAATACTTTGATCCTGGCGCTTAACCAAGAGGACTAGAAGAGCAAGTGCCAACTATTAAAATAGAAGCATTACTTTTACAACACACTTATTACACTTTCATATTTTTCTAAGTGCTGTTGCCATCACTCTGACTTGTCATGATAACTTGTTTCTGGCTCTTCCTCTGTTTCTGTTGATCCAAGGGGCTCATTCAATACCCACTAATAGAGGCAAGGGAAATCTTTCCATGACTTCAGTGAACTCTGGATCAGATCTCACATTTTCTTAAACTTCTACATCCTTTGAGACCCCAGCTCTCACATTTTACCTTAGACAATATTGTCTTCACAAATGGATATTTTTTTACTATGAAAATCTGTCTTTCCTTCTTGTTGAGGAAAGTGATGCCAGCCCCATTATTTATATCACATTTAGCAAACCCACAGGAGTTAAGCAAATCTGGAACCCTCCAGGAGATTGACTGCCTTGATGAGTGTAGCATAAGTCACCTAGGCTGAGGCCATTCACTCAGTTATTTCCGTGTGTAAATATTAAGTTACAATATACTGTAATGGAACTAACAGTGCCTGCCCCAAGTCAGGTGCAACGAATGAGCTCTGGTTCAGTACCAACAGTCACACACGCACAGCACCCTTTGCTTGCATATGGACATGGATTATCTCAGACACTTCGACCAGGTTCTCTGTAATTTCACATCCCTGGGACACCACTGCCTTCTTTCGTTGTAGTCCAGCTCTTGCAGGTGAAATTGCTCCCAGCCTGTAATTACTTGACTCCACCTTTGCTGGAGAAGAGATGGGACATGGGACCCACACTCGGACCACTTGGGGAAGGGTGTCTGTTACTGCTGTAATGGCTGATTCTTTTGAGCTTAAAAACAGATCTGCCCTCCCTTAATGGTCCTCTTTTCAGTTTGGATGATTATTGGCCAAACATGTGGTTGCATTTTGTGGTTTTGGACTATGAGAGGAGGGGGATGGTGAGACAAATCATTTAGTACATGAGGCACCTTACAAAGTCTTGTTTCACATGGGCCACTTGTTTCTGTGTATTGTCTCTGAACAGAACACACAGAACTTCTGTGCCATTGCTTTATAAACAATAGTGCAAAAAGTCTGTTTTCCATATTACTCACCCATCTTACAAAGAGAAAATATCGCTGATATTTCTTCCACCCTCCCCGGGAAGTATCAACTGATTTTTTAATCTGGCCAAAACAGAAAGGACATTATATCTTAAATCATATCTCTTTATGAATTTGCTACTAAAATACCAATGAATTTCCTAATGCAAAATAATTAGCCAAACTGCTAACAGGAGCTATTTCTCCACATGAAAAGCCCTGATTTAGTTATTTTTTTTAAATGTACGCAGAGGCACCAGACTTTTGTATCTAAAAAAACTTTCATACTTTCATTATAAAAATAAATATTTTTCACATTATAAATATATAAAGCAAGCTTCTGAAACTTCTTTATATTTAATTTGATGTTGCTTTCTAGTAAGTTACAATCATTATTTTCCCTGAGCTCCTTGGTTCAGTCATCATTCATCAGTTCTCAGACTAAAAGGAGTTTTTACAGCTGGGTCATAAACCAAATCAATGGAAATGTTGATGCAGTATTAACTATATCAATCCTAACAGGTGTCTCTATAATAGCCCTTGTAAAAGAAACACCTCGATGCAGCTCACCAGCAGGCTCCAAGGAGTGTGTAAAAGGAGGGAGCAGGGAATAATGAGTAATTAGGGTTTTCACTAACCAGAAAGATAGGTTCTTTCCATTTTTGTCCATTAAAAGTCACATGTGTAAGCATTGTGGTAATATAGATCTCAGCTGCACACTTCCAGTAAACTCATGACAAAATATTAAAAACCAGCCCCAAAGAGAAATTGCTAATCTTCCAATTAACTTACTCATTATATGCAACCCCATGAGCTCTGCCACAGACTCACATGCAGGTGTCCATGTAAGGGATTTTTAGCAAGGAAAATGGTGTCTGTCAGAGTGATTGGTAAGAAAAGTTGCCACTGATCTGACATATTTATTGTTTAAATTACAATTTAGGAAATGTCTTTGCACTGTGTGTTGGAAGCCCAAGCTGAGAATTCCCTAGAGAGATGACCAAGAGCCCGCTGCAGAGAGCACCACCACAGCCCTTGGAGGTGCCTCAGGACAACAGTCTGTCACCAGGAGCCCTTTTGGGGTGCACTCCTGTACACGGAGTACACTGCTCTAGAGAGCTGGTACTGCGGTGCTATGTGCTTCACAACGTTTTCATTTTGGAGCTTTCCTATCCATTAAAATCTCCCTCTGATTAGTGCAACTCCATCTATGTCACATGAATGATCCCTTGCCACTTTTCATCCCTTGCTTGTCCTGCAACCCTGCAGAGCCATAGCATCTTCCTCATGCTTTGGACAACTGCATGTCTGCATATGCTAGAAGGATGTGTTAGTCAAGGCCACTGATTTCCCCCAGAGAAAGCTGAAGCACCTCCAGTGGTGATTAGTCAAGCTTTTTGTTAACTTTTGTATGAGTCACAATGGGCTAAAAGTTATGATTAATTCAATTTCTAATGACACGATAACCAGTAGCAAAAAAAAGGCCTGCGGTGTGCAGAACACCTGCTCCTGGTCAAAACCCAGGAGCCTTTGTATAAAAGAATTTAAAAATGCTGGAGCATTTTTTCATTTCTTAGATTGTTTCTGTCTAGCACAAAATAGAGGCATTATTCCTAATCTCCAGAAAGCAATTTTCCCTGTGAAATATTAAACAAATTAATTGTGAAATACAGAAAGCTGAGTGTTCTGTCAGCGTGGTGGTCTTTCTAAAGAGTCTGCACATGCCTTTCAATGCAACACTTAACAGGACTGGAATGGGGCACAAGGGCCCTTCCCCAAGTGCCGCACACCAAGCATCTCCCGAAGCTTCCAAGCAGACAAAAGCCCCTGTTCCTTGCTGCAGTCTCCTCCATTGTGCCTCACAGCAGCAATGTCCAAGCCAGGTCAATGGGACTCAGAAGCAAGACCATACTTGCTGACTCCTTTGGAACTGTCATTTATCTTGGGAAAAAAAAGACGAGGAAGGAAGTGCCTACAAAAGGCCACACACGATAGGAAACCTTTTCTCTCTCAGTGAATGAATTTCACTTCATTATAGGGGACAGCCAATATTTGCGCCTTACTTGGGAACATTTATAGTTCTGATTCCTTTAAAGATATTGTTCCAAGGTCTGCAATGTCTCTGAAGACCATTACACAGATGTCCTCCTGTGTAGATTAACATGATATTGCACAATAGGTTTAGAAACTGAATTCATGAAAGGTTTTAAGCAAAAAGAATAAAGTTTCCCCATCAGAGATTCCTGGATAGCTTGATTCTTTGCTGGTGGCATGCCTGGGGTTAGCCTGGGAGGGAAAGAAGAGAGAGGCAGGAGGCAAGAAGAACAGCACAATATGTTGCTGGAGAATCTGTTGGGAGCTATTAACCTTGGATGAAAACATGACTTTCAGAGGGGCAGAAAGGAATAAAACTCCTTCTCCTTCATGAAAAACAGATAAAGAACCCTCTTTTGCTACTTTTGGTGTACGCCAACACAAAGCTCCTTCTGGCCTCATTAGCACAGCTAGACCTCCCTCTTTTGATTCACTCCCTTCTCCTCTTCAGGATGTGGGCCTTAATATTCTCATGAGCAATAGCAGGAGCACCCAGCTGGAGCCTCTACTACTGAGGTGGTGTGTTCCATATCCCGTCTGTCAGCATCAGACTGATTCACGAAGGTATAAAACTGAGTGATGCAAAATCTGGAACTGCATATAAACAGTTCAACTCAATAGGCTTCTTTAGACATGTTCCAAATATTTGTGCAGCAGGCGAGAACCAAAGGTAGAAGTATCATCTCCAGCGTAAATCTACCATTTGGAGGTAGTCACCCACTGAGGCTGCCTCAGAGAAACAAGTGTTTGCTGTGCGATTCTCTTCTAACCCTTGTGCAGGATTGAGGCTTCCTTGAGGCCCTGAATAAGAGGTCCAAAGAAATGTGCGCTAAAATCTTTCATTTTTCTGTAATAGTAGCAAGATACTACACAAATTCCAAAACAGAATAATTTGGCAGCCTCTCACAGCTAGAAATATTATTTTCTTTCAGTAAGAAAGTACTACTTTATGTTCATATTTTTATCATCTTGACATTATAAAACCCAAAGGAAGGACTAGCAACTCCCTTTTTGTGCTGCCAGCATTGGTCTGCCTTTGATTTCCACTATGCTATGCCTAAATGTGCAAGTGCTCTTCAGAGAGGCCTGATAAAAAGATATGAAGCATGAGGAGCCTGTTCTTCAGTATTTCTTTGGAGGGTGAACTCAGAATGGGGAGTCGCACACTTCTTAATGAGCCATTCTGTTTTCAAGGCATGTTCATGTAGAATCAGCTCAGTCTCTCTAAAATAAAAAGTTAATACTAAGGGGGAAACATTCCCCACTGTTTAATCCCCTCTAGCACTGCATCTGAAATCCAGCCAAGCATCACATGTGTACAGTACTCAGTATATACACAATGTATACGAAGTCAGCAAAACACAATTGCAGGGCTTCTATTGAGAAAAAACCAGACCTGACCTTTTGACAGAGAAAACACTGCTTTCTCACCCAGTTACATCAAACTGGCTTTATATTTCATCAAGCATTTCGCTTGCCTTTTCATTTTCTTTTTCTTCTTTTCTTTTTTTTTTAATCACTATTTTAAAATTTTTCCTGATCATCCTAAACCTGTGGGAATAATCATGATGTTCATAATCCTTCCCCTGCAACCCTCCTTCTGCTCCCTCCCTTTCTTTTTTTAGCGTGTTGGCAGCCCTGATCAATGTTGATTCATTGAAGGGAACAGAATCTGCAAACTCTTCGGTAACACTAGACAAGCTGCTACTACAAGCAGCTGCAGTTGCAGTTTGCATCTCACTGGGGGTTTTTCAGAAAACCCACCCACAACACACAAGGGGAATTCTCCCGGACAAGCTGCAGGTGCTATGGATATTTTCATTTAATATTCATTCTTGCAATTCAGCACATTTGTAATCCATGTGGTAAACTGTTACTTACATTTCTCCCAATGGACCACAACCAGATGTCGAAAATAAGAAGTCCGGTGGAGATATCGTTTCTTCTCCTCTTCATTGTGCATTTCAATGGGCTTAAAACAAATCTGTTTTCTCAGGACAAAAGAATGTGCTTTTATATTTAAAGACACTTTTGTTGACATTAAGAAATAATAAATATATCCAGAAATTACAGGCGCCATGTAGATTATGAAGTGCTTTAATTGGATGAATGTTCTTTGGTTTATTAGAGAAAATGTACTCTTTTTACATGGCATCACTATCATATTGCTAGCTAAAAGGCCAAAAAAAGAATCACAGTGGAATACCACATGAATTCATATACTGATTCTCTATATGTCACAATGCTTTCCCAGAAGGCTTGATTTTATCAGTGTCAGGAGATGGGAATTTCTGAAGCTGTTTGCTAATTTGTTTTGTTTATTTGCAAGCTTTTCTATTAGACTCATCACCACAGTGCTTTTGTGTTCTGAAAGCATGACAGAGTTAGCAATTTTTGCAAAAACACCCAAAGAACTAATACTCGAGCTATTTGCATTTAAATATATACCACAGATTGGTTGGGCCTTTTTGTTTATTTGTTTGGGCTTTTTAAAAGACAAAAGAAAACCACAGCATTTTTATCTGATGCCGTTTTAGAAACAATCCCCCACACTGGGCACCAATGACACTGAAGAATAAGCTATTGTCTTTGTTTTCCTGTACTCTGCCCATTCATGACACCTCTAGGTACATTCCGGTACTTTAAATAACATCAAAACTTTCATTAAAAACTCCTCCACAGAGAAGTAAGGGTGGGAGAACAACAACCTAAAGCCTCAGGTACAAAACCATTCATGTTTTTATAAATTTTTAAGGTAAAAATGTTATGCTGCAGAAGAATGTTTCCAGCTTCCTGACTTATGCATGTATCCCAAACTCATAAACACTGACAGGACAGTAGACACAGGTAAGAAAATAGATGGTTCTTTCCTTGGACATCTTTGAATTTTGAAAAGATTTCATATTTTTCTCAGTGTGGAAACCATTCTTGTTTTCCATACTGAATATTTTCCTGTTCCTAAGGACCCTAGAAATAAACAGTGTTCCATATGGCTAAAGGATGTACAATTTTATTGAAATAGATAACTGTTGTCCTAAAAATTTGTCAACAGAAGTTCAATCTCACTGAACAAAGTCATACTCCTCCTGGCACTTCTGAGTCAGAAAAAGAACAACATCTTTACTGAATCTCCCTGAGAAGACAGTTTGAATGAATATAAAAATCTGGTGAACGAGGACACCACACTGATGCATTTTAATTGGTTTATTAGGGCCCCCAAAACTGGTTTCTTTTGCATCTGTCTTTCCAAAGTCAAGAATTCCAGCATAAGCTTAGGTCATGATTAGATTAGTGACCTCATCCTGGTCTCATATTGCAGACATTGGCCGTGACCTCCAGTTTCAGGGCACATGGGGTGAAACCCTAGCTATGCTGAAGCCAGAGGGGCCCAGGCCAGTTTTCTCCTCACATTCTTGAGTCCTTCAGGCTTTGCAGCTGTGCTGCAAAAGGGGACAAGTCTGCAGAATCCCAAAGGCAAATTGTTTGTCCATTCTACAAGAAAAAATGTTCGTGTAGAAAAGGTTTACTTCTTTTAATTAGGAAAAAAGAAACGAAAATAGGGGAAAAAAATTAAAACACTTCTAAAGGATTGCTTGAAAATGTTTGGAAGAAAAGGGTGCTTGCCTCAGAGAAGACGGTATGTGAAGACAATGGACCCACTATGCAGGGTACCAAGGAAAATCTTATAATTGTGCAGCTTCCAAAGATATGCAAGAAATAACATGAGTAGGTATATGGTATATGCTTGAAATCCTACCTTGCCAGGGCTACCGTGGCTTCTTCATGAGAATTACAGATTCGTGTGCTGAGGTGGGAGAGATCCGAAAAAGCTCAAGGGCCCAAAGCACTGCTTTTTCCATATGCCTTACCATTACTGAAACACCTGAGCTAAATAACCTATGTTAAGCTGCTGTAAAAAAAAATTCAATAGCTCTCATTATAGCCCAGAATTTCTCATTTCCTACTTGTGGTGGGATGCCGGTTGCACCCTGGGTTGCTGTCTGGAGCACATAATGACAGTGGTTCAGGGCCCTTTAAAGGTATTCTCTTTTTACAGTGCCAACAAGGTAGTGGCAGTAAAAAAGAGAGGGGGGGAAAATCGAATGCATAACAATATTGGTGAATGAGAAGCATATGTGCTGACAGAGGAATGCGTTCTGCAGGGAGCTGCAGAGAGTTAGTAAAATTCAGATGGTCGATGGGTTCAGAGATGTGACAAGAAGTAAGGAAGGCTAGAGGGAAGGTGACAGGAGACACCAGCATGAAATACAGTTGATAAAGAGATGGGTGTTTTTACATGTGACCATGAGAAGAACATTTTTACAGTATTTTCAAGGGAAGACAAATGTGAAAAGGCAATGGCAAAACAGTTTCTAGACTCCGGACTCCATGGAGCTACGTAAAGGAATAAGCATTCAAAAGTGCTTAATTTACATTCCATTTTCAAAAATTATGTCTAAGAGTTAAGATGTTATCTACTACTATGTTTCAGTGCCCAAATCTCCTTTTAAAATGGAAATTCAATGTCAGGTCATTTAAACTGTTTGAACACTTTACTGTGACACCTTCGTCTTTAATTAAACCCAGCTTCCGATAATTCTACTAAGCATGTAAATAGTAAGTAAAGTTTATTATTTAAATAATTTTAATGGATATAATAAAAGACTATTTGTTTCAGCAATATAAGCCATAGCTGTGAAATACAAGATTAACTGCATTCATACAGATTTCAGATTCATTTTTTCTTTAAATCATGAAATAGCCAAATATAGACTACACAACGGGTCAAGATGAGATATGAAGATGTTGCCTTAGATTCTTTCATTTCTGTGGTCACCAGAAATGAAAATTCAGAGCAAATGTGGAAAGTGAAAATTCAGAGCAAATGTGGAAAGTGAAATATTGATCAATGCTCAAAGTATTGTTTGCATGTACTATATACCTAGAGCTTCTTGTTCTGAATACAGATTACTACAGGGAGGAGTAGTTCACAGAAAAGGTGTTTGAAAGATAATCTGAAATATAATTCAATATACACCTGGATACTTTGCATTCTATGCAAGACAACACTAAATTCCACTATTTTAGTTGGCTTAGACAAAATTTTTGTGGAAAACATATCATTATCTTCACATTTGTCTCTAGTCCATACTTTAAGCTTTTCCTTACTTGTTTCTCTTGCCCTGCCCTCACCTTCTTTTTTCCTTCTGCCTTTATGATGCAACTGCTTCCCAAACTTCATTTTTTTCATTCATGAATCTAGAGCAAGCCCTTTTCAACCCAAAATCTCAAACACTCAGATTTCTCTAGAACTTTGTTCCATTTTATCCACAGGGTGTTCATGCCCTCTTGGTAAGATATCACAGTGATAATGTCTGCTTGACAGTCCTCGATTTCACTTATCAATATGAGACTTTGGACTGAAAAGTCTTCAAGCTATCGATTTTTTTTTTTCTGGAGTTTTAACTTTCTTGGTGAAGTTCATCATTTATTTACTCAATCACAGAATCTCAGAATAAACTGACTTGGAAGGGATCCACAAGGATCATTAAGTCCAACTGCTGGTCCTACACAGGACAGCAAAAAAAATCACACCATGTGCCTGAGAGCATTGTCCAAATGCTCCTTGAGCTCTTCCAGGCTTGGTGCTGTGACCACTGCCCTGGGGAGCCTGTTCCAGTGCCCAACCACCATCTGGGTGAAAAACCTTTTTCTCACATCCAGCCTAAATCTCCCCTGACTAAATGGCTTGATGCCATTCCCTTGGTCCTGTCACTGGTGTCCACAGAGAAGAGATCAGTGCCTCCTCTTCCCCTCACAAGGAAGCTGTAACTGCAGTGAGGTCTCCCCTCTCTGGAGACCCAGTGAGTCTCCTCTTCTTGAGCCAGAACAGACCAAGTGACCTCAGCTACTCTTCACATGGTCTCCTCTCAAGATCCTTAACCACTTTCACTGCCCTCCTTCGGACACTCTCTAATGGTTTAATATCTTTTATTGTGGCACCCAAAACTGCCCCCAGCACTCGAGGTGAGGCTGCCCCAGTGCAGAGCAGAGCGGGACAATCCCTTCCCTTGCCCAGCTGGCAATGCTGGGCCTTATGCCCCCAGGACAGGCTTGGCCCTCCTGGCTGCCAGGGCACTGTTGACCCATGTTCAACTTGGCATCAGCCAGTCTAATAAGTAGATCTTAGGCACATTAGAGGAATTACAGGATTTTCTCTCATTGTAGAAACTCAGCAGGTAGTCTCAACGAAGCTTCTTTTGATCTTCTGCTGTACTTTCCTCCTTTCTAAGATTATTCTTCAATGCAAAACAAACCTTGAAAGCTGAAATTTCTGGACTTTGAAGACTAGCAGTAGAATTTATCATTTCTTTTTCCATACACAATTCCACTGACTTCTCCTGTGACAGCATTTGAAAGCAAAAACTCTTTGATTTACATTACAACTAAAGACTTTTGCTCCTCTGGGAGTTTTGAACTAAATAGAGTCCATCAACACTTCTTGAACCTTCATGCTTTTTAGATTTCCCTTGCTTAGTAATGCTAGAAAGTAAGTGGTTCCAATTAAACTTAAATGTCAGTCCTTTGTTTGACCGTAATTATGAAGGATTCAGACAAGTTCATAAAGAATAAAATTTCAATATCATTTTGATCTTGTATAAAAAATTATCATTGCTCAGTTTAGATCCTATGAAACTCCCAACACATCTGGCAAAAAAGTTAGTTCTTAATTTTCAAATCTCTGTGTACTCCAGAACATGTATGGTTGTCCAAACCTACTCCCCTCAAATTCCACATGAATAGAGTGGAATTTCAGAAAGTGAATGGATCACATCTGAGAGAGCTCAGTTTCAAGGGCATGGAGAACTTTGCAAGCTGAAGCCAAAAGATATGATTCATATCAGATAAAGTATGAACTGCTTCTGCAAATGTAACCCTTGGGGATACCTAATATTGCTTATGAGGGGATGGGAGTCCAAGGAATAAGGTCAGAAGAACTTGTAACTAGGGAAAAAGATTTTAAAATATCAAGAGAAAACTGTCAGTGGGAAAAGGTTTCACAGCTCACAACAAAAAGTCAAAATATGCTTCTTGGAACTTGTTCGTATATATTTTTTAACTCCCATTTGGATTGTCTGGGAAAAACTCAGGCTCAAAATGCTCTGAGACATTCTTCATAATTGTCTGAAGGTGAGGGTGGCCTACAAAGTGTTTCAATTATCAAAGAAAATATACCAGCACATTTCCCTTCAGCACACGTGGGCTTCAATTCAGCAGAGCTCTTGATTTGGTGTATGAGCTCTAAGTGGTTCCTTCGCTAAGATCTCATTGGAAGAAAGGAAACCCAAGAAAAGCAGTGAGGCTATTTAGTCGATGAGTTACCCAAATGCTGTTAACTGCTGGCTATCTCACAATTTTTAATCAGACTGAAGGTTTTTTGATATGGCTTCACATTTCTACAGTAATGTTGGAAATACTCAAGTCCCACTGAGAATAGAAAAATATATGGGAACTGCTTTTCTTTCTGCAACTTCATTTTCTTCTGTGCAAGTAAAGCTTACCATTTGCGGCACAAGGGAATAAAAAGACCTGTTAAACAGTTACTCTCTTTTTGTCTTAGAATAAGGTGGAACAATACTCTCACTAAACAATGGATCAATTTTCCAGAGACAAAAAGAAGGCAGTCTAGAGTTAAAAGCAAAATTTGTAATTAGAAAAAGAAAAAATGAGTGCACTTATGGCAGATATAGCCACAGGTCCATATAATGTGATTTCACAAGCACTAGTTAAAGGCATTAAATTAACTGACATTCTTAAAAATGAAGGAGATTCCTGAGGATTAGGAAGTGGCAAATACAACTCCATTAGTTTAAAAAGGGTCAAGAAATTAAAGACCAAGAAACTGAGACCAGGGTGTTTAACATCTGTTGAAGGGAAATCTTGGAAACTTTAAACTATGCAGTAGGAAGAACACCTGGGAAAGTGGTTTTGTTAAGCAATGTGGAATCAAGCAGTTTGTGTTTAACTAAGTAAAAATGCCAGTAATTAATAGACCTGATCTGCTGGAATTACTGGAAAATAACACTCTTATGATAAGAGAAAGTGAACTCACTGGCTATACACAGCAACACTCGGTGAGACACTAGAATGTATAAAGAAAGATGAGGCAATAGGCCAAAACCCCTGCTGGATAGTAATGGTGTTGAAGACTGTGGAAGAAAGGTTGGGATCTTTTTAGATTATAAAAGGGTTCAAATTGGAATAACTGAGTGGTCAGTTTGGGTGCTCCATAATATATAATATAGATGCAAAATACTATCTGTGTATAGTTATTAAAAGTAGTATTCAAGCATAAAGTAAATCTTGAGAGTGTAAGTTGGGTTTGTTTATGCATTGTATCATTATACCATTACTGATTTTAAAAAACAAATGGATTTGGGGGAGGAATTTCAAATGTATATTGCTATGCAGTCTTGCTTTTATGTCTTCCATTCATTCTTTCTGATTTTCTCCAACTACAGCTTGTTTGGAACTATCCACTCAGTGTTTGGAATAAAAATAATTCCTATCTGTGTTTTTGTATTGAATACAATGGATTTTCAGTAAGGACTAGGACCCTTAAATAGGAAGACTACGAAGTATTAATCAATGATTATATATGGGATTTTTCTGAACAGCAACAGTGCATAAAAGCATTACAGCTCTCTAGCTTAAAATCCAGGGCTGGCTTTGAGGAAGGATAAAAATCCAGGAGCACCTGGGCTTCAATCCCAGCGCTGCTGCAGATGCCTTGTGCTGGTGAGTATGTTCTTCTACTGCCTCTGTTTTTGTTTTCCCGTCTGTTAAACAGAGATAATAAACCCAGCAGGTTTTATGAGGTTAAAGGTGTTAAAGTTGTGAGTTCCTGTAAAAATATAGAATGGGAAGACATATAGAAATAGAAAACATTCTTCTTCAGAAGAAAATGTGTGGCATATTAAGCACATAAGGAGTTCTCATTTGGTGTGAATCAGAAGAAGGACTTCACCTACTGTCTCAGGTTATTAACTTTTTGACAAGACTTGGGTATTAATATGTCTCCAGATGCATTTGACCTCTTTCTGCTGTGCCATCATCAAGCCTGTTACTGAAATAGTGATATTAGCCAGTATTGGGTAAGGAAAGAAAACACAGCACAGGTTTAACTCCCTGTGCTGCTTCTCAGAGAGGGACATGATATCCTAGGGAGGCCCCGTGCAGTCAGGTGACACAGAATTAAGCTGTCACTAGAAATTCTTATGAGAAACCTTCCTGACTCAGTTATTTGACCGGCTGATCCCTGATGCACCAGTTTTGCTGGCAGATTCTAGGGAAAGGTCTGTCCCCCCACAGGAGAACATCTCAAGTTGTTCTCCAGCTTGCCTCCAGCCTCGATCTCCAGTGTGATGACTGGCATGCTGGGAAACAGGACTTGACAGAGTTCACAGACCCAAATCATCCAGAAGAGCATGAGCCCAGAATTTCCAGCAGAAAGTAGATGGAAACTCTTTTCATATACTGTGGTAAAACCAAATGAGGATTTTAAAGAATAATTAGACAAATAGGAAAGGAAACTTCGGTAGAAAAGTCTGTTTGAAAAGCAGATTTTCTAAAACAGATGCATTATGACTCCTAGTGAAGAAAGATACTTCTTTCAGTCACTGGATGAAATGCCTCCCAAAGCACCTGTTTTCTGTGTTTATCCTCAAAGGAATACAAACTTTAAGGATTTCTTTTCATAGCCTTTTAACCTAAGTTCAGTCTCCGAAAATGCAGCTGTTTGCAGTGTTGATTTAATCAATATTTGTCAGTATAATCCCTGTGTTTTTCCCTTTGTTCAATACTGCAGAGGGGACTAAAACAGGGAGCACAAGCTATCCAAATTGATCACTTGCTCCTAAGTATTAATTTGCATTCATCATTGCTGAGCTGTGTTTGCTATTTTTTTGACCTACATGATAGCTGATGCTTTTTTGAGCACAACACAGTTCTCATGGTTTGGGTTTTTTTACATTGTGTGTTCATCTCTATTTCATAAATCAATCTCAGACTAAAATGTGGTATTTCCTGAAAACAAAACCCTTGTTTCCACTACTGCCCTGTCCATAGAACCAGACATAAATCAACACAGCTTTGTTGACTCCAGCTGGGTATACTGATTTTAAACAAGTAAAAATCTGGGCTGTGACATATTGGAGTAAATTAGCTTCCTGTACTCTGGTCCACATTCATCCCATTTTGCTTTTTGTAACTGAGACACCTTCACTGGGAGCATGCTCACATCATCTACTGTCTGTTAATAGAAAAGTAGCTGCTCTAGAAATTAGAAATATGAAATGTATTGCCAGAGATTTTAGCTGTAACTACTTTTTCTCTGGACACGTCAGCTTAGGGTGATTATGTAGCCATCTTGCACAGCTCAGATCAGTTCCTTAAACTGTGTGACGAATCTGAGCTTTAGATATTTTGTCCAGGGTTGCTGAGGGCAAGAGGGATTCAGCTTCAAGTTTAGGCACTTCAGTGTAGATGTCTAAAGAAAAGGATGAGAGGAGTGCTCCTTCACAATAGGTCTGGTCAGGCCCTGAAAATTGCTCTTAGGTTTATGTGAGGAAGACAGGGAAAATTATTTTTTTCAATACACAGAGCATATTTGTTTTAGCATGTCAAGAGCTTTCTGAATTTCCTATATTCTCCAAAGAACACAAAATTCAAAAACCTAACTTTTAAGACAAAAAATATTTTTGGCTTGTAAAAGTCCTTGTGTGATATTTCAGACAAAAAAAAAAAAAAACCCAATCAAACCCAAACGCCTACTTTGGTAGCCTTTGCTTTGGACTGGAAGTTCAGGTTCCCTGGCTGAACTCTCTCTCCTAACTAATACAGTGATATCCAGCCTCAGTAAGAGGAGGTGACTCATATCAGGTCCTGCAGGAAGTAATCGTCTGAGCTGTGGCATCACAGGGCTTGAATCTTACTCCTATTAGGATGCACTAAACTCATCACTGCAGGGAAAAAAATCCAAGTAAAATACTGTGATTTTCTCAGAAAGGTTTTGGAGGAATTTTTGACCAAAATTAAACCGACAAATACCAAAACACCATATACAGAAAAGCACTTTTCACCAACAACAAAATATCTAATCCAAAATTTAGACAATAATTGAGACAGATATTTTTGTTGTCTTCTGGATACAATCAACAAAAATCCCAATTATCATAAAGTGTATATTTTTGGTAGGTAATCATTAGCGAGTCAAAAATAACTTGATTCTTTTCACATTTTCCATGTTCACCTGAGTGATAAGCTCTCTGAAACAATATTATTTCTGCTTTACAAGCTCTTTTACAAGAGCTGGAGCAGTGTAGGCTGAATTTTAGTCTTATGACCACCTCTCTGCATGTCCATTAAAAACAGCCTGTATTTTACCATCTTAATGAAAGATTTCATTTCTGTGGTACCTGAATTTGATCTGGGTCAGACAAAACCAAGTAACAGTGAAGGATGAGAAAGATGAGCATCACATCAAGATAAGCTTCTTCTTCCCTCCTTCAGCACCACAGTTTTCCAGTTTAAGTGTTTGTAAAAGGTTCTTTATTTTACAAAGAGAAAATTACACAGCAGCAGAACCAATCTAGCGATATTTTCTGCAGGTTTCAAAAACGTGGAGTTTCTTCATCTGTTGTAAATCAACAAAGCTCCAAGTGAAAATCTGATCTGACATTTAAAGTCATGGACAGGCTGTGCAAAATACCAGGAAACGAGAACAGCTGAGCTGGGAAACTGCTGGAAGACCTAGGAATTGTTTTCCCCATTCATGTGATGGGGAAGATAATACCTACCACCCTCTCCAGAGTGTAGTGCTTTACACACAGAGACTAAGTGGGGCTTTGGGTGGGAAACCTTACACATTTTTGCATTAAAGCAAGCTGTCAAACAATATCCATGAAGCTGTTTAGCTTCTTGTAGTTCAGTATTTCTCAGGAACAGCCAATGGGAAAAGATCAGAGGTTTAAAGGCTAGACTACTAAATTTCCTGAAGACTTTGCGCCAAATATCCAGTGAAATAATTGCACCAAATAAGCATGAGCTTACCAATCTGCATTTTGTTCAATAGCCAAATAATGAAAATTTGATAAGATATTATGTTTTTTTAAGTGAAAGAAACCACCCTAATTTACATTCCATATGGCAAAAATGGGGAAAATGGGCAATGAAATGTTAGAAAAGGGGTGAGACCAGCCAAAGCTTTGCTTGTTTTTCCAAGACTGGGTTAGGTGAAAAAAAAATTTAAAACAATAAAAAGTGACTTAAGTCAGAAATATACCACCAGAATTAATGTTTCTCAGATCTGTCAAGACAATAAGCAGACAGTCAGTGTATAAATAACAGCCAGACATTTTATTAGGGTTTTTTCCAAATTTTTCAGTTTTCAGGAATCTTATATTAAGATTTGTTTTCTAGGTGCTTGTGAAAATAAAACATTATTCCTGAGCATTAATGAGAGGATGGTTAAGAGGATTTTAATTATGATAAAGACCAAAGTTTGTTCTTTTAACAGCCCCCCTATCCCCACCAAAGGATGTAAATCAGGGGCGAATTAGGAGAATTAGCATTCATGATGCTCAAGAAAAAAAATTGTTTGCAGGAATGGGAACTGACTGGCACATTTAAAGACTGGGGAGTCATTAGCTGTCTGAACAGTCTGTTGTGAACCGTTCCAGACAGCACTTATTCCATGGTATTTCCATATGGTTACAGGGAAAACAGAATTGCATGACAGTGAGACACTTGACCTAAAACACATGGCAAACCTAGGAGATGGCAATCATAGTTCATCGTGGACAAATATATTTGTTTTGCATGGAGCACAGTGAGAGAAAACTGCTGCTGTGAGACGGTAAGGAAATGAAGAGTGTGCCTTCACTTGCTCCCTGCAGCATTTAAGAAGATGCGGCACTTTATTGTAAAGCTTTTATGCAAGACTCCAAGCAAGGCCAAACAAACTCGGCCTGGGGATCTGAATAAAAACATCTCTCTTTGGCAAGCTGGATACCCAGCCTACTTTCTCCACACCCACCCAATTCATCCATGACCACAGGTTATAGCACAACATAGGCACGTAAATTCAGATCATATGAACAGAACCTTCTCCTTGCTAGACAAAAAATTCAGGCTGGTAAACATACGATAGCTCCATTCCTGTTTTGACTGTTCTGTGAGTCCAGCAATAAATTCTGAACTGATTTTTATTTGATCCTCTCATTGTCTCACCATAAATTTGTGCCAGTGCTGACTCTCAAAGTACGGATTATATGTTTCCCTTTCACATCATGAGACATTAAATTCCACATATATCACACATTTATAGCAGATGTTCCTAAACAGACAAACCAGGTGCTAAACATATTTTATTCTGATGGGTAATTTTTGAAATTGTTGCAATCAATGAGCTAATAATGCTGGTGGTAATGATGAAGTCAAGTTATTATTACCCATTACATTTAATCATTGACAGCAAGTTAATTGGACCTAATTGGAGAAATCATCATAAATAACATGGAGCAGATGGCAGACGTTTGTTTTTTCACTTCCAAATCTATCTAACAGAGTTAAAGATAAAGTTTGGATGGACCAATGTAAAAGGGCAGAGAGTGTGTATATTCCCCCACAAAGCCACAATTCACATTGGCAAAGTTGCAAGTCTGACTGGCACGGAGAGCTTTGACAAGGTTGGGTAGCTAAACAAAACTTTTTAGCTGTTACCCACATCTATCAGCTTTTTATACACTGGTCTCAATCCCGTGCATGCAACAGCATTGGAGGGCGATGGAGGCAAAGGGTGAAAATTAAAAAAGAAAGCACGAAAGGGAAAACTGATCTGCTCAAACAGATGTGTTTAAAACACTAATTTCTGCATCTGACCTTATCACTGAAGACACTTTTTGGGGAGAAATAGGTGCTTCCTGGGTGTGACTGATCTTGTCCTAACACAGAGAGGCTAGAACAGCAAGCCAAACTGCTCCTCCCTACCAAGTGTAAATGGTGTCAGATGGAAATGTTGACACACAGATGTCTAAGTGATAGATCCCACCCAATTCGTGCACAAATTGAGCCAAAGGCTAGGAAATGGAGCAACAGATTATGTTCTTCTTATGGCTGCATGTCCACATAAGACAAGGGGCAGTGATTACAGGAATGGGAGCAATGCTTGTGCCAGTTTTAACCACCTGGACCAGGAGTGGTCACATTGTGGCTTTGACACAGGTCAGCAGCACTGTGATTGCAAGATTGCATTCACTTTTGCTACTAACTCAAAAACTTTCAAGACCCTGGAGCTCAGTCCAATTAGCAGGAATAGTCCTTTTCACACACAGGGCCTGCACCAGTTATGACTCTACTAGATGGTTCGCAGGCATGGCTTCAGCATGAGACAAAACCCTTCCTCATTGAGAAACTGGAGTAATCTACCCACTTCTTGAGTGTAAGAAACTTTAGAAATACAGAAGTGACCAGCCCACCACAGCTGGCTTTCAGGTGAGTAGAGAGTCCTTGCTGCTCTTCCTTTTACTAGTTTAGATCTAACAACACAGCCCATAAACTTGGGTGATTTTTGTTCCTGAAGAACATGGCATTCATTTGTGTTGTTATTCTTAATTCTAAGGGCAAAAATAAACACATAAAAAATGGGATCTGACATCTTGGGATATACCATGCCTTATTATTGAGATATATGAAGAATGTATCCTTTTGTTCCTGCTTAGTTGTACCTATGCTCATTTCAGATTTTCCTCCTGTCTAGCAACTATTTGCCTGCTGTCTGATTTGAATAGGAAATGTCTCACCAACTTTTTTGTACCACATCCAAACTGCAAGGAAAGGACAAATAGAACATGCAAGTGTGCATCCTGGGCTGATGGTGTTATAAATCTAGAAACATTATTCCTTTTCTTGCATCAGGGTTTCCACTCATTTCCACGCTCTCCCAAGCTGTTAGGAGAACACTTGACAGAGCATAATAACAATTTTCTCTCTCGTGCCCTTTGTGATCATGTCATCCTCACTTAAGAAATGAAGAATTTATGCTGAGCCTACTGGCTTTCCTCTCATGTTTCTACAATGTGCAACCTCTAATCTCTTACTTTAAAACTGCTTTTCTCTCTTTAAAATCTGACACAAATCAGTGAATTAGAACTACTAAATCCCAGAGGCTGTGCCCTCATCGCAACATACAGATTTCATACCCTGCAGACCAGGAACAGCAAGCAGCATGGCATCAGCCCTGGCTTCTGGTCTGTTTTCCTGCATTGCTAATCCTTGTAGAAGGTGGTTTTGGGAAAAAACTGACTACAGTCAGAGTTTACTCCTAATTCCCTGCAGACAGAGGGTTTATATAATGGTTTAATACTCAACAACTAAACCACAGTTAGGAAGTGAGGAATTCTGAGGTCCATTGAACATAGCAGATTTTTTACTGACTCAGTCCAAGGTTATTTCATAAATTAAACCAAAGGTTTGAAATACCATAAAAACGGTATTCCAACCACCCACAAAAATGTGATTTTATATGGTTTAGTTGATATACAATAAAAAGATTTTTAAATGTTCTGGTTTTAAGTTGTCCAATTTTCCTATAAATGTTTCTAAATAGTTTGCCTCCCTGTACAATATTGTCATAAGGTTGTTTCTTTCAATTTCTTCAGTTTAAATGTCCATTCAATATCATGTATTAAATCTTGATCTTCAAGTCTAATGTAAACAGTAATTTATTCATTCATCTGTACCCACACATTCACACCTCAAAAGTTTCCACACAGAAAAAAGTTTCAAGAAAATATTAACCTTGATCACAACTTAAATGTGTACAAACTTACAGCTTTCCCATGCACTTTTAAATTATTTTAAGACTGTATTGTCAGTTGTTGTAAAGCTGTATTTATCTCTGATACTACATTATAAAGAATACCGTGCACAAAGATGTGAATGGAGAACGACATTACCTTTGTATATCTCCTCTCTAATTGTTTTCTGCTTCTTTTTTTTTTTTTCCTATTCTTTTTGCTTGTTTGTTCGGGTTCTTTAGTGCAATTTATTTCAAAATGCAGTACCAACAGTAAAATACTGATCTCTAACTTTAATCATGTAAAAGTTAAATATTTTGTCTGAACTAAGAATCTAGGCTGCCTCAGATGTCAATGGGAAAAAAAGAGATGCTTTGAGAAGGTGATTTATTCTATTTCACTTGGGTTCTTCAAAACTTCCTGACATTTACTTGGAAATCAGTGTCTGGACTCTTATTTATACTTGATACAAAGGAATTATTTTCTTCTTTTTTTGTCTTCTATTAAAACTTCCAAGATGTGTGAAGTTACATGTCCCTTGGACACAGTGATTTTTCAACAGTCACTGCAGAAGGAATCTTCGTGTCTAGACTAGAGCTGATAGCTAAAGTTGTGTGATTTACCTACCTAAAGTTCTGAAAGCCAATGAATTTCCAACTCTTCCCCATAACAGAGAGCTAGAGATGATGCTGAAACTAGCAGCTCTGGAAATATTGCATCCTAGATGGAAGTCATTCACCCTTCAGGGAAGCTGACAGAGATTTATCTTGTTGATATGCAATTTCAATATATATTCTTTTCAGTAAGATAAGAAGCCATTTAAATTTCTGATGTTCCATGATGGAATTACTGAACTTCATCAAAATGTTTTGAAGATACTAATATTTGGAAGACAGTTTTTCTGCCAAAACATAAACCAGAGAACTTTATCAGCAAGAGAAGCCTCTCCACAGTCTGTATATAATATTAAATAATCTTGCTGACTAAAAGTTCACCAGCCTGCAGTGGGTCCACCTAACAGAGAACCAGTTGCCTAAAACAGACTGTAAGAACAGGGCTGGCTGATAAAACACCATCATTATCCTTTTGTTCTCTCAAAGCCTCCAGCCGTTCTCAAAATCCTCCAGCATGTCCATGAAATTTGGTGGGCATTTAGAAGTTAAATGTGAAGGGCTGCACCCTATTTCAGTACTTGTTTGAGAACCCAAATCTCACCAGGCTGAACCTGGTGTCCCTCTGTTTCATGTAGGTTAGTGGTCCCTAAGGGGTAGTGATTCCTCTCTGAGAAGATACAAACACAGAACAGCTGAAGTGTAAAGCCTCAGCACATAAACTCTGTCATAACCATGTTCCCTGAGCTGCACTGTGAGTGGGCAATAGCAGCAATCCATGAAAATAAAAGCAGCTGAACCAAACACAGCAAGAAACACTGCCAAGTAGCTCAAAGTAGCGTTAGTTATGAAACACAGGGAAAGAAGAAAGAAGAAAAGAAAGGCCAAGAAGCCGTTGTGTAGCAATAAACTTTGATCAGAACTAATTTAAAGTGATCAGAGAGTTCAAAAAAGGTACTTTTATCTATTTTTCAGTCTTAGACTTCTAAAATCTTTGCTTTCATTACTTTCAAAGTGGGAGGACTTGGGTTAAATTTGAGCAGGATTAGCTAAGGCAGAACTTTCAATAATGTCTCAGCTACACTTGCAGACGTTTATACTTTACCCTTTTAAAGAGGAACGAGAAGTGGAAAGCTTTAATCACCTGCCAATTTAATATTTTCATAAGAAAACCTAAAGTTCTGTTAATGGACAGACAGTTAAAGTGCTATTATTAGTCAATATTAAAGAAAGAAATCCAAAGACTGGAAGAGGCTTTGGAAGCAAAAGCAGCTGGGAATCCTAGACTAATAGAAATCAGATACGGAACAGATCTATTAAGTCATCCAATCAATGCTTACAGTTAACATAAAAATCACTCCTAACAGCAGATTTGCTAGTGGTCTGTCCAGCCTGGATTTAAATATCATGAGCAATCAGGTTTCTGACACTTCCCCACATTCCTGTGGGTCACTCTGCCAGGAATTTTTCCCCCTGATATTCTGCCTGTATTTACCTTTTCACACTACTCAATGTGTGCTAACATTCCTAAAGTAATTCCTTTCCTCTTTTTTATTGCCAATTATTTTTACAAGACTTTCACTAGTTTTAATTAACCAATTTGATTTATGCTTTCCATTTTAATGTTCTAAGAAGAAAAATTTTAAAATTACAGGACTTGACCACTTCTCAATTTTGGTGTACTGGATCAAAAGCTCAGCAGAGATTCTAAAGCATCACAGCTAAGCTGGAATGGCTTGAAGCCGCTTAACCTCCAAAATGTTTGTGAAGTTATTTGTATTATATATATATGTATTTTGCAAGTGAAACCGATTTTATATTTTAGTGACATCAGCCAGGTCCCCTCCTTTACTCACTCTTTTCCTTGCCTATGATTTTCTTTGATAATACAGGAGTCATTCCTAAAGAGTTTAAGCTTTGTTACTGCTTATTACCACTTTTGAATCTAGATATGATCAATTATTCAGTCAGTTTTCCTGGGAGAACTAGCATTTTCACATCTTTGTTTGAGGAGTCTTTAGGAAGCTTCCTTGCCCTTTTCTTGCTCCCTTTTTTTTCTCTTTCTCCAATAGGACACTTGTTGTTTCATCTTCCTTTAAGTCCTGTTCTGGAGAAGGGTGTCAGTAGTAAGAGTTTTTCACCTGTGAAAAGCTCAGGGAATTTGATGGCCACAAGGACTCAGTCATAGAGACAAAATTGCTGGATCACACCAAAATTTTGAAAAAGACAAAAAAGGCATAGGTTAAAAATTACAACCCCATTCAAAAGACCCGTGTACATTGTTATTCTTGCTCTTCACAGTACTGAAAAACAGTGGCTTTCTCTTGTAGGGCTGAAAGGGGGCCACGTACCCTCTATACTTTAGACTGATCATAGGGATGCAAGCAGTGACACCACTTATGCCATGTCCAAGTCTTAAAAAGTAAGTTCTTGCAAGTGCAGAACCCATTTCTGATGAGGAAAGACTTGGCTCAGCATTTAGTAAGGGAAGACTGCTCAGTTTAGCAACAGAAAAAAAAAAGCACAACGAGATCAAGTGTCTCAAATAGAAAGTAAAGGTTGTTTTTAAAAAATGAGGATAATTAGTCATTAGATAAGGATAACTGAATGTTGGGGCAACTTACCTACGGATATGACAGGCTCTTTAAAACTCCAATCAAATTTGAGTCAGTTTCTAAAAATATAAATTAATGCTTAAATAGAAAATATTGGCCTGAGGCAAAGGCTACTGGGTGGTTACATACTCAGTTTGTGTTATGCTGTGCTGTGATAATGGTCATGTTTCAGAGTCTACGTATTAATTTTATTGCAATGGAGGCTCATATTTTCTTCTGATTCTGCACTAAGTATTCCTACAAAAGAATGAAAAAGAGAGGAAAAAACCCCCAAACCCACATTCCTTTTCACTCTAGTAATTAATCCAAGATTATTAGAGATATACAAGTCTGCTAACCTTACCCATAAACTCTCTAATTTTGCCTTGATTTTCTAACAGAAATTCCCCATAATTAATCTAATTCTACCTGGTTAGCTTGTGGCAGTCGTACAGCTTGCTCTAATGAGCAGGTTTCTTGGCCTGGTGGCAGATTACCATGTCAAATCAACCCCCAGGTGCAGGATACAGGAAAGCCAGGTTCAAAGCTCCATACATCTTAGGATAGAACTAAGAAACTAATATTTCAGCAAAAATCAACACTAGCACTTTCTGGAAGCCCCAAATAGGGAAAAAAAAAATTCTATTTAATACTGTACATCACAATGTAACAAAATAATTATTTCTTTGTATGCCACGCTGAGAAAATGTACACTATATTTCAGAAAAATTGAATAGTGATCACCACATACAGAAAAAATTTTACAAAACTACAAGGCTTCTAAAGTAACTCAGGATCATTTTACAGACTTTTGAGACACCTTATTGGCTCCTGACAGACTCCTAAGGTTTAGAAACACTGTTTTCAGTCTAAAAGGTGAGGCAGTATCAGGTTAATGTTGTATATTTATTAGAAAAGACTGACTTCCTGATACAACCTTAAATTATTAGTATTGAAATAGCGGTATTAACACGGTTTATGGACCAGGAAAAAGAATTTTGGTTAAGAAACAAAATGCAGAGTTGGGAAATCCAATTTCATTTCTTGCCTCTGGTACAGATTTTCTGTGTGGCTTTGACTGGTTAGGAATATGTTCTTATATCAAAGCACATATTCAGATTGATTAATTTAGATGCTGTATAATATTAAATTGTAAGGGCAGGATATTTTTTTTAGGTATTTAAAAATCTCAGAGGAACCTGCCTTCAACACCTAAAAAAGGAATTTAGGTATCTAATTTTATTTGTGTGAGAGCCAGGCACCTTCTTTTGGTGATCAGCTTACTTGGAGCAAATACCTAGAATACATCTTGTAAAGTCCACTAATGGTGGTACTGGACTTACAATATCATTGGAGAGAAATTCAAACTACTAACAGTTCATTACTACTTTCTGAGCTTTCTTTAAATTAATCCATTTTAGGGTGGTCTCCATTTCAGGCTGCACTGGTTCCTTCAGCATTGACATGAAATCTCCAGTTTTTAATAAAATAGACTCTAGTAAAGGAAGAGATGGATTTTTGCAGTGGCCAGAATAAGAAAATCTTGTGAAAAGGAGTATCAAAAACCAATAGCAAAAATATTCAGTTTTGTTCCTATTCTACATAGTAGAATAGGAGCAAAACCATCCCAGTTGGTTTGAATGAGGCATAAGTGGGTTGGAAATGTGAAGGCAAACTCCTTGAACCAAATGCCAGGGCTGTCCAAAATTATCTCCATAACAGACCCTGTCACTGTGAGCATTTTTTAGGAGATGTACTCAATAGACCACCATGTATTTTTCATTCCCTTTCCATCAGCACAACTTATGCCAGTCTGTACCCACTATATGTCTAAAGAAATCACTTAAATTCACAGTTCAACAAAATTCCTACAAATTCTGAGTACAGACAGATAACATAATAAGAAAGTTTAGGATTTTTTTTTGTGTCATTTTTCCTGGTTTAATTAGACAAGAAATAACAAACAAATGGTAATACTGCAATTACAACTGTTAATATTTCATTTACATGTGAGTGACTAAACTTTTGAGGCTTGTCTGATCACTTTTTTTTTTAATTTAGCCATAGCAGTAAAAAAAAATTACTTGTCATCAGCATATACACATTCATTGAAATCTGCAAAACCACTCACTCAGGGTGATAACAGACAATGACTTTTAGCTGTCTGAAATGTAGGCACCTTGTCCAAGCTCGTCATCCAGGTTTACTATACATTTGGTGTACAGTCAGAGATGTTACCAAGAGAAGACCAACCCTACCTTAAAAAATTTTTCTAAGATAACTTCTAAGATTTTACCTTCTCCTCCTGAATTGCTTTTGTTTCCATAGACTACAGGGAAATGATAGTCAGGACTGAGCCTAGATTCCTTAAAGCTGAGATTAGGTCAGATGGATCCCACCTGGCTGCTGGTTTAGTCTCTTAATTATCTTATATTTAGGAAGTTAATTATCTTATTAGTTATAATCACAAAACTGTGATTAAAGCCAATAAAAGATGAGCATAAACAATGGATTGAACAGTACAAGTTCAGAGGGACTCTTCACTCCAGGCAACAGTGTGATTGGAAAAAGGAATCCTTCTGTATCATCTCCTGCTATAAGAGATATCTGTAATTCGTATTGCCTCTTTTCTGAGCACTCCACTGCCGCTTGTTAACACTAATGGCAGCAAATGAACTATTTTCATAGGACAGAAGTGGAGGGAAGTACCTACAAACTCTGATCTCATCCTTTGATACCTCCATAGTGATTCTCAGATCAGTGGTGCTGGGCCAGGTTATGGATGGGAGTTCTCTACAGCAGAACCATTTACGTTGGCTTGTTTCAGACTGTGCTTTGCAGACTGCACGTTTCCCTCGGACTCCCTGTTCAGCAGGGAGTATAACAGGCCAGTTCTAACATGAAAAAGTTATGCCTGTCCATAAATCATATGTATTCCTCCTCATCAAATAAGTTGCTTGGACTGTGATAATTTCTCTTTTTTTGCCAATATATTTTCCAGCTGATTTATGGCACTTCCACTAAGTGAGTGATCTCCAAGTATCTGGAAAAGAAGCCATGTGCTTTTGCCTTGAAGTCACAAATGTCAGTCCCTGTGCTTTTGAGAGTGTGAGTGATTATTAATGTTGTCTTATGCTGGCTTTCTTAACAAAACTCACACTGGCTAAAATCACAACACGAAAGTCTGCGTTTCCTAGCCTCTGACTCCAAAACAGTGTTCTTTCACAAATGTTAGCAAAGCTCAAATACCAAATAATCTTGCTCACTGGAAAATGATGAGTGGCATTTCTCTAGAAAAATGCACTTATCACACAAAGTAACTATTCTGTTTGATTCTAGTAAGTTGTATCTTTAAAAATAAAACCCTTTACATACCAATGACTCTGTGGAGTCCTTCAATAATCATAAGCACTGTGAGAATCAGTCCCGTTCTTCACAGAGTGCACTTGAAGCTGTGAATCTCCAAGCACTTGCAGGTTTCATGCACCAGACACTTTCAGAATATACTAGAATGTGTAGGGATTACGACTTCACCAAACGTGATCAATCTCCTTTGTCTCAGGTCTTGTCATACATTGAAATCCTACTTATTTCTCCAACACACATAAGCAAGCATAAAAATAAGTGAAGAGTTTAAATTCCTCTAATCTGCATCTTTTTCATACACACAGTCTAAAACATTGTGAACTTTATTAGATTTCAGCTGATCATCACCATAATGGTCTTTTCATTGGCACCAGCATTTCAGAGCCTCACAAGCTCTGACATAATAATAAAGAATAATAAAATTGTTCTTCAGAAACTTCAGAAAGGACTGTGCTATCCCATTTTTTGCTGTAGTTCAACTCAACATTCATTTTGCAGTGTTTCTGCTAGGAGCGGTTTCACTTAGGTGTTGAAGGAAACTATGAATCTTTTCACATGCTGAGATCTTTCCGGCAGTCTGTATATTACCTTTGTATCTGGGCAGAAGTGTTGCACATTTATAATGTGTCCCAAGAAGTCTACCATCTCTGAGACAGCAGACATCTTTCTGCTGTTTAGACTCACTAACTGAAAGTCGACTGTTAATCGATTCATCTGGGTGCATTCTATGGTTTATTGCCATTGTTTATAAATCTGTTCACTTCTGTGTAAGACAAATACAAAGGCAGTCCAGTCCCCAGAAATCTTTTCCCTAAGATATGGATAGAGAAAGAAGGTACTCAGAACTGCTCAACAAATACCTCATGCAACCAGCTACCTCTGCTCACTTTCTTCTTCTCACTGAGAGCCTCAAGATTTAGGCACCAAAACTACACGCCTAAGCTGGGGCCTACCCACAAGTCTGAAAAAAATGCAGGGGAAAGTCTTATATGTATTACATGTACTTTTTGCTTCTTAGTTTTAGTTTTTGGATGTGTTTTTTTCCTCCTTCTACTTCTTCTGTTTTTATTATTTTCTTTCTCTTTTATGGCCTCTGAATAGAGATTTGAATCAAGAGAGAATTGAGGCCATGTGTTAGAATATCATTCACATGCCTTCCTGCAATGTTCTGCGTTAGTATTATCATTTTCCTTTGGCATTATTTCTGTGCAATGATAACAGCAATTCTGTGTCACCAGAATAATTCTGGAAGTGTGATATTTACTGTTATCTTGGTCTTGTCTGAGCACAGAATTTTATTTGCTAAGAAACATGTGTGATATTTTTGAAGGGGAAATAAGTGATCACTGAACAGTCTCAGAAGGATGCCAGCATGAGTAGATGAGATGCATTCTTCCAATGGAATCAGCAGATTTTGTAATTTCATTGCGGAATTGTTTTATTCATTAAGAATTATGCATGCACTAGATGAAGATTTGTTATAAATCTTGTCAGTCTGATCATCTGGTCTATCTTTCTGCTGTCATTTCACTAACTGAACTTAAACCCTAGACTTCAAATCCTTCTTAGTTAATTCATATCAAAAAAAGTTTTCCTCATCTTCACTTCTGGTGGCCAGTGGGTCTGTGGTACAAGGCACAAAGAGAGTCCACTGGTGGGACCGTCCCTAACTCCAGAGATCCTCCCCAGGTTAGGGTGACAAAAGAGGCTCCCCCAGGATGCTTTGCTCTGCTGTGTTAATGTACCCCAGTTCTGCTTCCCCGGTTGGCCCGTTGGCCTCCCCGCCCCTTGTTACCTTATATGTCCCTGCCCTAGAAGGTTCTCCACTCCCTGTTCCCCCCATTGGCCCTTGCCCCATTGCCACTGCCTCAGAGTTTTCCATTGGTTCTATTACCCTAGTCCCGCGTGCGTACCACCCCCGTGCCCTCAGATCATTGGTCTCTGATGCTCGCCTGCTCCCATACTTAAACCTGGACCCTCCCCTGTTCTTTGTCTTCGTCCCTGGAAGCTTTCAAGAGCGTGGTTGCATTAAACTTCTCCCATGGAACCCCATACGGAGACACTTCCCAGCTCTTTGTCATCGATCCATTCCTGGAGCTATCTGTGAGTGTGTGCGAGTGTGTGGTGGTCTTGGCGAGTGGCTTCACTTTGGAGATGCTTTTAGGAAGGTCATGGTACCTCATTATCTGGCACTGACAAGTCGTAGACCGCGACATTCATTCACAGAAATTACTACAAAAGTGAGTGTTTGACCATCTTTCTTTTTCTGGCTTCTCAGTGTTAAAAATCAGTATATTAGGATAGTGGTGTCAGAGAAAAGCATGATAGTAAACAAAATAGCCTTATTTCAAACTTACTTAGTTATGCTGGGAATGTACAGCTGCAGCTTCTTTGAGCATCTGGTCCTGTGCACCATCTCAGGCAAAACACTGCACAAGAGGAAAGCTGTTTTTCAAATTATTCTACCTCAGACTCATAGAATCATAGAAGGTTGGAAAAGATCTCCAAGATCATTAATTCCAACTGTCAACCCGCTACTATCACCATGGTCACCATAAAACCATGACTTCAAGTGCCACATCCACACGTTTTATAGAACACTTCCAGGGATGGTGATTCCACCGCTTCCTTGGGCATTTTGTTCCAATGGTTGACAACTCTTTCCATGAAGAAATTTTTCCGAATATCCAATTTAAACATTCCCTGGTGCAACTTGAGGCCATTTCCTCTCCTCCTGTCACCTGTTCCTTGGTAGAAGAGACCAACCACCACCTCACCACAACCTGCTTTCAGGGCGTTGTAGAGAGCAATAAGGTCTCCCCTGAGTCTCCTTTTCTCCAGACTAAACAACCCCTCAGCTTCAGTGCCCTCAGCCTCTCCTCATTAGACTTGTGCTCCAGACCATTCTCCAGCTTCATTGCCTTGCTTTGGACACTCTAAAACTTATAACTGAAAGGTCTTTAACGGTCACAGGCTGTTTCCCTGTGACTTGCTGTAGTTCTGGTGTTTATTTACACAAACAAATAATAACCTCCATTCCCTCCAAAAAACAAAATATCTTCTATTTCAATGAAAGCTTCAAAGCAGCTTGAGGACACTCCTTCTGGCAATGTGAAAACTTGAAGTTCAGGCCCTTCCCTTTATCTGTGCTTTTACTCACAATCTGTAGCGTGGGGTACATTACAGCTCAGTATCAAACACCCTGTGTTCTTGCACAGCAAGCAATGAAAGGTGATGAGCACTGCTTCCTACAACCTGAAACTTTCTGGGAATCTGACCAAAAGATGGCTTCACCACCAAGAATTTTGTTTTGCTGGGATGGGACTCATACCTGGACTTTATCTGTGGGCTGGAGCTGGCAGAAGGATGGGCTTGGTTGGCATGTGGAAGTACAATGACTAATTCAATAAGGGAATTAGTACCATATGTAGAATATCCATACTGTTGCAAAACATGCAAAGGGAAGGCAGTCAAAACCTCAGATTTAATTCTGCTTCAGGACTAACACAGCTACTGCTATTAGTTCCTTTTTAAAACCTACTGAAATATTTGTGTAAAGAATACGTGTGGTAACCAAATATGGTTTTGCTTTATTTCACATGAGGTCACCACTTTACGTTTACTATGGGTCTAAAGAGTTTCACCCTGATTTGAACCACAGCCTACCACAATTACAGTGTTAGAGTTCATCTGGCTTCTCCCAAAAGTCTTGGTGGGCTATTTTATTATTTTCATGATGAAATTGTGGAAATGTCATTGTATTGCTACTGCTGGTTTGCTGTTCATGTATTTGATTTGGTGGCACTGAAAAGCTCATGCCACACATCCAAGCAAAGGACAACCACAAAAATTAACTTTGTGTTGCCTATTTGGAGAATACATGGTTTAAATTGTTGGTCTTGGCATGTCTCAAAGGACCTGTGAAATGCATTTGAAGCCAGCCTTCCTCATCAGCTAATTTATGTGTGAGAGCTAAATAAAGAAACCTTGGGAAAAGGTGAAAAAATAACAGATAATCAAATATTAGGAAAAAGGTAAGATAAAAATCTGATTTATATGATTTTTAATGGTTATTTTTAATTGAGTTGACAAATATATCATGAGGTAGAGGTTAGCTAAACAATCCCTGATGAAAACTATATAAAGTAACTTAATATAATACAGTGTAGCATGAAGGAGAACATTCTACAATGTTTCAGGACATGGGGCATTCCCTCTCTTTCAGTTAGAGGGCTTTTATTACACGCTAACTGTATCTTGATACTCGAGCAAGACAGATGATGTGGTGACAGATATTTAAGATTGTGAACTAATGTTCAGTCTTCCATAGAGAACAAGAAAAGTCAGTAGAATTTTTTCACCCTAACAGCTTGCCTTTTCTACTGCTCTCTGGCATTGGAATTGAACAATGGTTCTTGAAAGGCTGGAGTGGGCTTTGGGATGGGAACACAAGAGACTGCAGTCCATACTCTCAATCTTTTTATTTTAACCTCAGTATGTCTTTGAAACTGCATAACACTAGCAGGAGTGCTCTAACCCTCTCTTTTCCAGTTGTTATACAGACTTCTAAAGAGCTTATCATGCAGTTGTCCATCTTCTGTCTCAGTCTGATACAGCATGAGTGTTAATGTTCTTTCGAAATTTCAGGATTTGTGAGATGGGACTCTGTTTTAAAGGAAACTGTAATTGCACATGACCAGTAGAACAGTTAGGCACTCTAAAGAGGGTCCGCCTTAATATCCATAGGTTTGTAACAAAGCAAAATCTATGACTATTGATGAAAAGCTACAGATCAGATGAAGGATCTGTTTTACAATAAGGTGAGTCATTCTTAGTGCTGTCAGGGTGTGCCAAACAGGTCTTAATTCATTTGTTCACATGCAGGCAACTAGCACCTCTGGGCTACATCTGCCACCTAAATCATCTCATTTAACCTCCAGCAATTTCAGAAAGGATCTGCAGTAGTCATGTGCCGTATTCCCTGTTTGCAAGAAGATGTCTCAGATGCTTTACATATCTCAGAACGTATTAGACATTTGGTGGACAGCTGAATCAAATCCTTTCCCCACTTAGAGCCTGAAGCTGATGATGCCCCAAATTTTACTGTTCCGCTCAGAGGAACAAAATAAGAAGCAATCTTGTAACATATTACTCTCTGATATATTTCAGCAAAAGATCTTGGTTTGTCATGGTAATGCATTGTTCACAAATTCATTTTGATTCAAGAAGTTTCTTTGGATATGTAGCTCATTTAGACCAAGTTCTTTTGTTGATTCTGATCAGTATTGGGTCATTTCCCCAACAATGCAAGCCATAAATGAGTAACAGCAGAGTTGTGTCATTTCTAGACATAACATCTGCCTTCTGGCTATTCTCAATGTCTGTTTCAGGATTTCATTTTTTATGGCAGCTCAATGTAGGTAAACACACCGATCAAGATATGGCTGAAATTGTAGGTAAAGTTTTATCAGTACTTGTCGCTGTATAAAAGATTTCAAAATGTCGACACAAGTTCTACTCTCCTGTGTCGTTCTTTCTTGGGCAGACAGAAAATCACAAGGGTGTAAACAGCATGATCTTGGAGCCTTGCTCTGGAAAACACTTGTAGGATTAATGACATCATTGATAGTTTCCTTCTGATTATATCTGTCTAAACATTTAAATCAGTATCACTTCCCAGAGTACATTCTGACAGTCAAGATACTGGCTGGCAAAATGGATCTGCAGCACCTGTCCTTCCTGAGCCATGCAAGGCCTCCATGAGCAGAATAGAGCCGTGTCCTTTCCTGGGTGATGCAGACTTTTGAGAAGGCTCTCTGTCATCCCACACCTACTGTAAAGCTCTGGTTTAATACTTGGCTTGTAGTACGGTTCCTAACAGAAGAGTTCACCCTGTTGATTGCCAGGGGAAGGCCTGCTCATGCCCTTCAGAGAATTTGCAGCTCAAAGGCTGGCACTGGAGAGCTGCCTCAGCTGAGCACATTGCATGCTGACCTCCCACAGCTCACAGAGAGAGGTGAGGTGTGGAGTGAGGGAGAGGTGGTCTCAAGGAGACGGAAACCAAACCAGTGATAACATCAAAGGAGAAGAGCAGACAAACCAGGTGTAAGGCTGCAGCCTTACATGGATCACCTGAGATCTTTGTTCCCCTTTATATTGTTTCAGACCCACAACTAGAATTACACTTTTGTGCATGGACCCATCTCTGTTTTCAGTACAAGGGTGATGTTGTTTCTCTAAAACATTATGGATTCCTCTAATGAACAAGCAAGTAAAAATTATCTGTGCTGTCCTTTACCAGAACATCCTAAGATAGAATGTTTTGATAATAGCATAAGATTCTTGGAGTTTCCCAAGGGAAAACTAGTATAGTATTTTTTTTTCTCTTTTGCCAGTTTTCCCACTACAAAGAATCAATATTACTACCAGATTCAACCCAGTACTAACGATTTCACAAACACACATATTGCACCAAAATCTTGCAGTTCGAGTACATCTCAGAGACGATTCTGTTTCTCAAACTGAGATTTTTCCTCCAAGTAGTAATCATTTTCCCTCAGGAGTGTGAAGCATTCATACTGCTCTGTCCAAAGAGGAGGTGCAGCAAAAACAGTTCCCCAGCAAAGACACACAAAGATGTTCCACATTCCTGGATGCTTCCTCTGAACCATAGTGTATATAAAAGCAAGGGAAGAGGCTATTCATCCCATGGGGCTTAACCACCATAGGATAAATTATCTGCAAGGTATGGTCTTATCTCATGCCTTTGTGATTACACAAGATGAAGCACAAAGCAAACTTTTATGCCAGAAGTTTATCTCTCTATCTGACTGAGCACATCCAACTGACCTTTGCAGGCAAGATTTGCTGGCTCTTTCCCCTCCTTGAGCATCCCAGTGTTGTTGCTTAGAAAGCAGAGAAAGGAGAGCAGCCTCGGGGACAAATAATCTGTCTGTATGGGAACTATGTAAAAAATTGAAACCTCGTCCTTCAGTCCTCAACATCAACTGTGACTAAGAGTAAAAATACTAGCATTTTCTAGTAGTAAATAGGTATTCCTATTAAATTAGGTATAATTTCAGCAATTTTGAGCCCCGGTTGAGATCCTGCAAAATAATGCCTTCTATAGACAGCATTAATCAATTTAATTTTTTTTGTCATTATTTTGTGCTCTTCTAATAAAAAAGGAAAGAAACCTGTATTTAAAGCATGTTTGGCATCATCCTCTATTAGAAATGGAATTGTGATCTAGCCATTGATAATAAGCCAAAACAAAGGAAAAGACTGATGGCCAAATTCAGTCTCAAACAGAAATGAGTCATACAAATTTGAAATTAAAATGCTTGGGGTTTTCCTTCCTTTTCCTTCTATTCATTTTTCTGTATTCTCTGGTCTCAAAACTGCTATGTTTTCAATTTTAGCTCTTCATAAAGAATTGTGCTACAAAATAAAGTCTTTTCTGTTATGCCCACTATTTTTATAGGGCCTCTTAAGATACTTTTTTTTTGGTAATATGTAAATAAATAGTTGTACCAAATGTCTCATGACATTTTGGAGATCTATTTTTATAGTCACCTTTGCTATCAGACATCTTCAGCCCTTTCATAACTACAAATAGTAAGGGCTGACTTGTGAAACATAGCATACATCTCAGAGGATTTGCAATCTGAAACTCATTGCCTACAAAAAAAGAGTAAGCAGAAGCATAAGGACAGCTTGGGCCTCCTCTTCCCTTCTACAAGATCTATGCAACTGATATGCCACTCAGGAAAGAATAGAATGTTCGGACACCTGTGCCAGCCAAGTACCCGTCCAAGAAGTTTCGTAATCATGCTTATTTATGGAATCAGAATAGGATGCCAAGTCAGGTGGGAAAAGAGAGATAGTGCTTAAGTCTCAGTAAATATTACCCAGTGAGGGGGCAAGGGGAAGCAATGCTCTTGTCAAGTGCAGAGTAGGGGATGAGACGGAGGAGGAAATTGCAGAGAACGATTAGATCCCACAAATAGCCAGAGGAGTCAGCAGGGAGAGGGATGTGGTAGAAGAAAATGGAAGGTTTTACTGAAAGTCAGGGAAAAGAAATAAACTGAACACCATAAAAACAGTTTACAGAATCCCAGTCTCTGAAAGAGGTACCAGCAGCAAGAGAAAGTAGTCAGTGTTAGTCTCCCTGAGGATGCATGGGTGCCACAGGATTGAATGCAAAAGAAAACACTGACCTGGCCTTCAGGAAAATGATGAGGTATCCTATCTGCTCCCTGGATTTCAGGGGATGTTATTGAAAGGTAGGAGAGAGGAAGCACCTGGGCACCTGGTTGACTTAAACCATGGAATGTCATTTGCTCAGGAAAAAGTCACTAGAGAGGCAAACCACCAGAGTAATGAATGATGAGTAAACGAGAAGCTGAAATAGGAGAGGAGCAGACTTGAAATGGTTGATAGGGATGCTTTCAAACTCAGCCGGTCACCTCATATATTCTCCACAAAACTTTCAGTTTCCCCCTTGAGTCCTTCCCATTCAGTCTTTGTTTGACACTCTTACCAATCTACATTTCCTAACAGCTTTTCCAACTCCCATTCCCTTTCCTGATATCCTTGCCAAATCCAGGCAGTATCTTTCACTTTTTCCCTTCCCCACATCACATACCAGAACATAAGTTTCACAGCCTGAGGGTGCCAGCTCTGTGCTGTGCATTAAAATGACATTAAGCATTTTGTGGATCAACAGAAGCTAGAATATTTTTTTTGATGGGGTGAGGGTAGAGGGATGGAAGAGAAGGAAGAGGCCTTGTAAGTGGGCCTTCTTTAGCAGAACATCCTACAAGAAACATATGATAATGTAATCATCGCAGATATTTGACAAATGCTACTCAGTTCATTTTTTCCCTTCCTGATGACATATCCCAGGCTTTACACTGAGCTTCCCAAAGATAGATTGTGCACACAGCAAATATCTAGAGGAATGCAAAAGCAAAAAAACAGAAACACGACATTTGGGAGACATTCCTTCACACTGACTTACCTCTTCAGCAAGATCTGCAAATGAAGTTATTAAGATAGGTAACACAAGCCAAGGTTATCTGAAAGCAAGCAAATATTTTATCATGAATAGTTGCATTGTTTAGTTTTAGTATTTAAATTACTGTCCACACAGTAGCTATGTTTTGCCCCTTTGGTAGTATTATTTAGCCTACATTTATTTGATTGTGAAGAAAAAAAGATAATGAAAAACTAAAAAGAATAATGAAAATCAAAGAAAAAATTATTGAGAATAATATCATATTGTCTATAATTAAAATCGTATGAGATTTTGCTTTTAATAAATAATAATTTAGAAAATTATCCTAGAAGCCTCATATAAAATAAAAAGTCAGAGCAACCTTCCAAAAAAAAAAAAAGTAGTAATAATGCTTACTACATATGATTATTATCAGTCCAAGAGGGTATTTAGCAGAAAATAAGGCATAGTTGAAAACATAGTTTTCATTTTCTGGATTTTGAAAATACATTTTTTTGCAGGCAATGCAAAAGTCTTGAGAACTTCCACTTTTCCTTAAAAATCAGTGTCATTAAGTTATTTTTCTCTGCTTACTTCCTATTTAAGGACTTTCGTTGAAGGGAAGTCAGTATCAAAATGGGAAAATAATTTTTTCATGTTTTTATATTGTTTACAAACTAGAAGGCATGGAAAGCAAAGAATTACAGAAAGAGCATGTAACAGAGGACAAGGAAGGAGTGACACTTTTCAGAATTTCATCAGACAAAATAGTCATAGGAAAAATATTGTAAAAATCCAAACCCTTGTGCTCTTTATGAAAATAGTCTTCCTTCCTGACCAGACTTTCATGTGACTTGTAATATACTAAAATTGTCTCACTTGGCAGCAAAGGAGCTAATTGTACTTTACCCTTTAGAGCTCAGATAACAGCTGATCCATCTTGTTGAGTTAAATCTCCTTGGACGACGCTCAGAGTGAGATCAAGGCTTCATGTTTCCCCAGTTCTCTACCCATGCTGAGGAGGTCACACTTTGATTCCTGGACTTTCATGCAGAAAAGGATTTACAGTCTCTGAGATGCTTTACTTTTCACAGATTTTAATTTCTTAGTCCTGCTTAGCAATGTATCAGTTTTATGTTTGGACCCCAAAATGTCAGATGAGAGGAAGGATATTCAGCAAGTCCCTGTGTTTATTTGACATTCCAGAACGAATACATGTTGTGTGGACAAAAGCAATGTTTTACAAGTTTTCACATCACGTTCTGAAAGGAGTGTTTTCTTTATAATCTATGTATCTTTATGTAGGCTGTAGGCCAGGTTAAGCAGTGTGATGCAAAGGCTGGGCAGAGGGCCTCTATTCACAAAGGAACACTTACTTCACTTCATCTTACATGACTATCTGTACCGCCAAGCTCCTGCTGAGGGATGTTTTACACACCTCACACAGTGTGCGTCGTGCTCCTGACTCACTACTCCACTTTTATCCCGTTCGTGCAAACTGGGAGGTGGGACCAACAAATCTAACCATCAGCAGTCGTGATGGGGCAGAGGACAGCTTTTGAAAGGGAGCCTATAATTTCAGCTGTTTGACATATCTTGCCATCAACCCATGTTATTGCCAAACATAATTTCTCTAGTTTCACAGTGTCATGCCCCGAAAGAGATTCTTTGGAAAGTGGTAGCAGAGCAAACCACTCTGAAGGGATGATATAGTGACGCTAACAGCCATAACATGGCATAGTGCCATGCTCTCTCTTTGAAATGTGCAGTGAGAAATGGCCTGTATTTCCATGGCAATATATTATCTGCCTGAGAAGCAAATGTTGCAAAGCATAAAAATTCAACCCTGATCATCAGTAACACAGATATTTTATCAGAAAGAGAGTTACTGGTAGAGCACTGGCAGAGACACTTAGCAGAAGAAAAAAGGGTTATTAGTGGACATTACAGTATGTTTAATGCATTGTTCAATTCAAGATTCTTTTGTAATGCTGCAGCTTTTTCATTTGCAGTCAGAGAAGGGGTAAAGGTTCCTGATGGCTCCAGGACTTTGGAACAAGCATGTTCAAGTCTTGTTGACCTTTCCTTTTGGCGTTTTGGGTAAATTGGAGCCAGTAAGTTCAGCATGTAAAACTGACATCCAATACATACAATTAAAGGTGCAAGTGTCTCCACCAAAACCAAAGCAGAATTTGTAGAATTGAGGCCCAATATTTTGATCCAAATTCCAACCACTGAACTGCCACTTCAGCAAATATCTAAACTTATTGTTTCCTTGAGTGGTCTGTAGATGTTTTATTCTCTGCTTCTGCATATGGCCCAGATGTCTGCGTTGGTGTACCTCTCCTTTCTACCTGTAGCAGACAGGTACACTGCTCCCTTGACAACAGACCCTCAGACTCCGTGCTCAGAGCATCTCTCATCTGCATAGTGATTGACTTGAACTCCACATAAAACACAACACTGCCAATTTTTTCTAAAAGTAGTTGCAATTATAGGTTGTTCCTCCATCTTTGAGAGGCAACATCCCTCCAGCTGGAGCTGCTGCTCTGGCTGCAGGATGCACCTGTTCCCCACAAGGTCCTGGCTGAGCCCAGTGATGGCAGGTACCACCTCACCTGCTGAAATACAATCATCGAGCAGAAACAAATGCTACTTCCATGACCCCATAAAAGACAAAATGGAACACAATTCAGAGGTTTAGTGGCTAAGGTACTGGCATGGCTGAGAGATAAAATTAATTTTGCTCCTTTTTTCTAGATATTTTTGCAATCCAAGAGACATTGAACAATGTATGTATAACACATAATTATACATAATTTTCAGTTGGAAGGAGGGGCTGGAAGGCAGATTACGCCTGGTGTTCCCAGTGAAGTATACACATTTTCTGTCTCTGTTTCCCTATGGTTCTCATTATTCCTTCTGCATAGTGGCATAGCTCCCATAGAAGGGGTGGAAGCTGCCTTTGATCCTGCTTTACCTATAACTCAAGAGAATAAATTAACCTTCTTAGCAGTATAACATTTGGGTGTAAATCACTTTTAGTGAGAAGTGCCTGATGCTCTATTTTCCACCTTTTTGGCAGCTTCTAGACTATCACATCAAAGCTGCTGCATGGATGCTGCAGTGCCTTAGAAACATCCACTGAAGTCACCAGTCTCCCTGGTGGAACATTTAGCTACCTGCTTCCAAAGAAATAGGCAGGATTTAAAAATACTCTGTTCAGCATTTCATGTTGAGTAATTTAACATTTGTATGCACAAAGATGCTCTGCACAAGGCTTCACAGATGCCTTTTTTAGTTACTTAACTGACCCTGCAATGACTGATGCACAACTTACTCAGACTGGAAAGTTTGGCCTTAGGAGAAACACATCTAAAAATTAATTATGGCTGCAATCCGGACAGCCAAGTCCACCAAACTACCAAAGGAAGGAATTGCATAATGACCTCCCAGATATGCTGTCATGTTCCAGTCATTCATTTAAAAATGCTTTGCAAGACACAGATAAAGGTTATTAGTGATCTGTTGGCTACTAGTGATCTTTGAAGGTCCACTGCTTTTATTTTTATAGATTGCAGATTGTTCAAAAAATATTTGATGAGCCATACTCAAAATAATAACAATGTATGCTTTCTTGGATTACAGGAGGCATGGTTCAGGAATGGTACTCCCCAATTTAGTGCTCCGTCTGAGACCCTCCAAACCACACTGACACTTGCTCCCTTACCCCTTCCTCCTTACTTTCCCCTCCCCCTGTGGTGGGTAGAGAGGAGAATTGAAGGCACAAAAATTAAAAGCTTGATAAGAGCATTTTTCTGGAAACAGCAGTGAGATAAGAAAACAAAGAGTAACAACAACGATATTAATGACAGAGGGCACAAGGAAAGAAACATTATTGCTCGCTGTGGAACCCCCTGACAATGGACAATACCCGACTACCCCTTCTGCCATGTGTGTTTAACCAGTCTTTTAAAATTGTATATATTGTTTACCATGTATTAACATATAAAGAATGTTTTGAAAGAGAATCCCAGGGGAATATGTAATTTACATACAGAGAGTTTTGCCATCAGAATCTACAGATAAAAATTAATTCCTGCTTATTTTAGTAGGTGTTGGACTGAGGTAAAGATTTGTCTCTTTTCCATAGTGTCATTGGAAGGAAAACCATCTTCATGCAACTTCCAAGAGTGATGCGATAATGACAACACTGCCTGGCTTCACGAGCCTGACACTTACAGGGGATGTGTCCACACAACTGCACTAAACAAGCCACTTGAGTGACCCTGCCATAGCCCATCTCTATTATTAAAGAAAACCAAACTTAATGAGCTTCAAACAGGAGTCTCCAAGCTGAATGACATCCTGAGCTTCAATTCTGCTTCAGAAACATTATCTTGGTACAAAAGTTTTCTGTTTTCTGGTAATACAGCTCCCAGATTACATACAACCTTACAGAATAACATCAGTATTATTAAATTATGATGTAAAATGTTTCTCTGTTGATAAGTAGATTTTTTTTCTTTTAGGTTCATATACACACATATATGCACCTCATGGTTAGATTTAAATACAGTTGCGTAAGAATTTATTCCTGAACACTTACAAAGAATTTAGTCAATAGCCAAGGGAAGAAAGGCAGAAGAGTGAGATAATGGAAATTAATAAGCAAAGCAGGTTGCATTGAACTGGAACCATTTGGACCTTCAGCCATTTTGCACTTGGTGCCGGAAGTGGTGTGCCTAAAATTATCTTCATGATCTGAGCTGGACTTATGGCTGGAGTAATTCAGATACTGAGCTACAAAGGAATCATGGTGAAATCCTCACACTTGCTCTTTTTATAGCCAGGGGGGCCTTAAAGCCCATAATTCCAGATGACAGAGAGTTCCCCTGACAAAAAAGATGGTTTTAAAGACATGTTTCAAGCACCAATTTCAAACCTTGGCTCCAGCGTACTTGGGTTTATCTGCATGCCTGAGGTTTATACATTAAAAACCACTTCGTAGTACTGACAACCTAGCAATAGAAAAAGTTTTTTATTGTACTGGAAGACAGTAATGCCAGAGCTGGTTTTTATTAAATTCAGTGATTGTTCCCAATTATTTTTTTTCCATTGAGGGTTTCCCTAAGTAGAGTAGAGCCTGTGGATTTAATTTTATTTTGTTTGTAAACACATCACCTTTGTGCAACAGTGTTCAAAATGCAGAAACACAGGCAAAAAAACTTATTGCAGAAAATGCAAGAGAATAAAATTTTTTTACTGCTGAAGTCACAGCATTTATGTTTCTTACTTTAAAACAAAAAATACCACAACCCAACAACAAAACAAAACCACCCCAAACTAACCAAATAAAAATAAAATAAATTGCCAAACTATGACCCTTCACATTGGAACTTTGGCATTTTTATAGAGGACAATAATGTGCAAAGAACATAATGCAAGCAGAGGCCATTGTAGCACACGCATAGACGTTAAAGCTTTTTTTTCCATTTCACATTGATTTTGTTCTCTTTTTACTAAGTTCGCTAGTAAGATCAACAACCAAAACTTTTAAAATTTTACTTCAACTACATATGTTAAGGAAATTATGTTATTAATAACTTTGTGCTTAATATCTAAGCTCCACTAATTAGGAAAGAGTAGAGACATCATTGGTAGAAGTAGGGCCAAGGAAATGAATATGTGTTTCTTCATTGCTATAAATAGAAAAGCATCTGTCATAGCTCCCTCCAAATTTTGGGTTCAGTGCTGATTCAGAAGAAGCTACTCATTCTGAAACGTCTGCTGTCACAAGTTTCACTATTTCAGTCTGAAATTTCATAAGACCAATTCTGAATAAAATTAAGAAAGAGTCAGAATATCTAGATACCCATCTAAGGGCTTGCGTTTGTCTCCTTTTGCTACAATGAAAGAGGTGTGGATAAGTGAATCATACTTTCTTCAGCTGGAAAAGACTTCAGTCCATCTCATTAGATCTTGCCAAGATCTAACTGTTGCAATTAGTTTGAGATATGAGGTAAAAGTACATGCAACCATTGAGATTATCTTGTGTTTTCAAAGTCTGGAAATTGCAATTAAGTAGAGATTGGTCAATTAATCTCTGTGTGGCCAAGTGATGGAAGCTGTCCTGGAACGGTGATGTCCGTTTATGACCAGTAGACTCTGTGAGGTCCACAAACTATTTCAAAAGAACCTGTGAAAGGTACAGATGAAATGCTAGGGGCTTAAATTCAGTAAATGAAGAATCATACCTTTATAGAAAATTTTTCAACTCAATCATTCAAAAAGGATGAAAACCACTGTTCCAAAATATTTCCATGCCAGTCCACCCTGTGAGGGTTAATGGCATACACAGGAGTTCTGCTAAACGTCACAGTAGTTACTATGCTCTAATCCTGATCCCCAACCTACTGTAGCTGCTATAAAATATATAGTAATAATTTCCTGAGGCAGGGTAATGTATAAGGAATGTCAGACCAGGCTCTGGACATATTTGCCTTAGCTCTGTTTTATTAAAGTGAAACTTTTATTAAGGCATGTGGTGAATTGAGCAATCTGCATGATTCATGAAGTTATAAACCTATTGCTACAACTCACAATAAATCAATGAGCCATTGTCGCATGTTCACCGTAGAGCAGATTAAATAATAAGGGGAAAAATCAACATGGAAGTATTATTCAGCCATATGAAAGCATTAAAAATGTACTCTGAATGTATTAAAAGCACCAAATTGTAGTTGAGCTAAGCTTTATTCCATAAACAAGTTTCCTTGTATGCAGGGTATTTATTTACTCATGGTCTATATAAGAGTCAATATAATTAACCAAGTTAAATTATGTCTTTTGCTGAGTTATATCTGATTGGAACACACTCTTATGATTCACACTGTAAAACTAAGGGCCAAGGCTCCAGCCTGACCTCTGCATACCCTCAGCTGTACTGCTCAGAGGGAAACATGAGAAGGAACTACTCCTTCAGGACTACAACTGTCATAGGAAGATGCTGATTCATCACTCCATTGATGCCTGAGTTGCAAAGGATCATTTTGGGTTGGGACTAAAAGGAATGGCTGTGGTTTCTCTACATATATCCACATACCTCTGATTGTGTCTCAGGCCTCTCTCAATTCTTATCTCCTTTGGGCAGAGCAAGCCTGTGCAAGGCATTAAGTGTGTGAGAGTGAAATAGATTAAAGTTCTCTTTTCTTTTTTCACAAGAGAAGGGAGGAAATAGGTGAAAGACTTCTGCTAGTTCCTGGATGGAACTGTGATTGATATTGATTCAAAGTGATCATGTAGAAGTGAATGCTGTCCATAAGTATCCCTGTTATTTAAAGAAAGAAATAAGCACCAAAATGCATCATGCTTTAGAATTTGTACGTGAATTACATTATTTCACAGTAAGAAGCAAAATACACATTTGTAGTGGCTTAACTTTAGATTCTAGTACATATTTACTTTTTTGTGAGATAAGAATTGGGAGAAAGCAAAAGGAGGCACAACTTACAGACTATTAATGAGTTTATTAACAGATTCAAAAGACAGAAGGAAAAAAACTGCTGTGGTGTAGTACATTTCTTCCATGAATCTCACAGTTTTTTACACTGCAAGCCATGGATCATCACATGGGGTTATTAAGGATGAATTATGTTGCCTTAAACACGAAGGTTTTTCGTGCTCCCAGTCTCTTAAAAGCTTTTCTCTTTCTTTGCCTTTAAGCAGCCAGGCATGGGCACTTTACAGCCTTCATGGGCTACACATGAATGTCCATCCCCCCATGTACTCTAAATGGTTTAAAGAAATGCACAGTTCGATATTACAGTTCTTTACCACGGCATGATAGAGATATTTTAAACTGCGCGCGGGTAGTGCGGCACCACCCTCTCTTCTCCTCCGAAGCCATCTTAGCTCTGTCCCACGTGACGTGACTTACTTTCTCTCTCTGGCTCTGAAAATCGCCGTGACACCGCTTGGCTTCATGGTGGAGAGAGACCTCTGCTCTCTCTCTCTCTGCACTGCTGGCCGCACAGCGTCTTCTTCAGTTCGGAGCAAAATGCACTGACTGCAGGCAGGAGGCTTCCTCTGGCTCTCACTGGCTCAGCGTGGTGTGATAGCGTGGTGAGGAGAGGGTCCTGCCGATCCCAAAAAGCCACTCAGACGTTTTTAGCTACATCTGCGGCTCAGGGATAGCTCCCCCCTAACAACCCCGGGTCCGTACCGTGGCGCTGGGAGAAGGGGGCGGGGGGCAGAGATCCCGGCCCGGCCTGGCAGAGCCTGGAGGCCGGGGCCACCCCCCCCAACTTTTGGCCGGCAAGCTGGAAAGGAAGGCCCCAAATCCCGCCTTCCCACGCGGTTTAAATATGGAAATTTAGAGAAGCGTTACTGGTCTAAAAGGTTGCCTGTCAATTCAGGGTCAACCCACTACAACATTCCAGTGTAAACTTAATGACTTTCTTCTTCTCTAATACTCTCATTCTCTCATTGGTTTGTTTAGATTGTTTGAAAGACTTTTCAAATTAAATCAGAATAATTATAATAAGTATTTGTTGCCATTGTATTTTCAATGAGCACTAGGGACAGATGTTTGTATCTTTACCATTATAAAATGTCATGCTGAAATTTATTACATTTTCTTTAAAATTACAGGTTTAATCAATACAATTTAGATTTGTTTTCTCTATGTTTTTTCCCACAAACAGCCTGTTACTGTTGCTAAGCCATTGGAAAGGTTGAACAGATTTCTGATCTGACCTCAGGGACAAGAGCTTACCTTCAAGGAGTGGAAAGATCTGTGTGTCCAAGGGACTAACAGCTGACTATATGACAACCACAACTCACCAAAATCATTCCCAAAATATGCTTTAAAATCTACAAACTGTATACTTGATAATCCCCTTTAGGATAAGTAGTCCAGATACAAAGGGGAGAATTGAGACTCGTGTCCAATTTTTCATATTCTGTCATGTCAAACACCAATTCCCAGAGTATATTTCTCAATTGCAAAGCTGATCAGTCACAGAATCTCCTCGGATGGGTGACTTAATTTGAAGCAGTCTGGCAGCACATTTTTTGCTTCAATGTTTTTTGTTTCATTTCTCAGGAAATCAGGAAGTCAAATGCACCATCCAGTGCCATGGGTCATCATGTAGATTTTGGGATGCTTCTTGGCAGGACTTTGGATCCACAGATCAACTAATGCTTTTCTAGAAATTGTCTGTCTTTCTCGTTGATGGCTGTAAGAATAAGGACAATATTTATGATTTATGTAAAGCAGTGTGCTCTCAAAATCCAGTTCTGAAATGGAGTTTAGAGTACTCGCTTTTATTTAACAACTAAGTGGTTCCCCATACCAGAGGGAACCCAATATATGATGACTTGCTATGGGCAACTTAAAAGACTATTGTAGGCATTCCCCATCACCAGTTCTACTCACAAGCCATAGCACCCTGTTCTAGTTCACAACAGTCTACAAGTCGTAACGTTACAGATTAAAAGGATGTTGAATAAAACAGAATCATAGAATCGTTAAGGTTGGAAAAGACCTCCAGGATCATTGAGACCAACCTTTGATCAAACACCACCTTACCAACTAAACCACAGCACTAAGTGCAATGTCCAGTCATTTCTTCAACACTTCCAGGGGTGGTGACTCCACCATTTTCTCTTGGCAGCCTGTTCCTATGCTTGACAACCCTTTCTGTGAAGTTACTCATCCTAATGTCTAACCAGAACATCCCCTGGCGCGACTTGAGGCTATTTCCTCATGCTGTCACTATCACAACACAAAATCACAAACATTTTAAGGATTTCCTCCTTGTGGGAAGAGTTGAACAGCTCATGCAATCTTCTTCCACTTATGCCTAGCCTAAGCTGGCCCCTTCATCATGAAGTTGGGCAGGAATAGCTTGAATGTTAAGAAAGGGAATAATAGAAGGAGGATTGGAACTGCCAGTACCCTCAGATGTATGGAGGACCCTGGAGCCAAATCTTTGTGATGCAATTATTAACTATGATACACTGAAACAGGTTGGCAGAGAGCTGGACAGCATCCTTCTATCTTCAGTCTCTGCTCACCTTAGTAGAATGGTGATATTTTTGAAGTCAAACTCGAGATTTTTCAGTATATGCAGTGACACTTGACCACAGGATGTCACTTACATTTAATAAAGCTGTAAAGATTACTCCAACTCAGTTTTTAGGATAAAAAGACAAGCTTGTAAGTTCTGTGAGTTTTCACAGATTTATGACTTTTTTAGCAATGTTTTTCTCCATCTCTTAGATAATTATTGGAGAAGATAAAAAAAAAAAATCTATTTTTCTTCTGTTAAATATGTTAATTACTAGGGAGACACAAATCTGAGCCTGCACTGATAATCTATTTCTGCTGACATGAAAATTGTCATCAATCTCTTCACAGATGAATAAAATTAGTGATGGACCTGAACCAAAAGTCATTATAACAATACGCTAAATTTCTAAAACCAAGATTCTACCCACAAACTCTTCAAACATTCATATTTTGGGAAAAGTTTCTCATTTTATTGACTTGCAAGTGATTGATGTACCATAAGTTTTCAATGCGAATCAGTCTTTTCAATACCTAAACCCCTTTTTAAAGTGGAACTTAGGCTCATATTTATTGGGATGGTTTTGAAACTTACTTTTCAGCCTACTTTCAGTTAGACCTTTTAATTGGGTCTTGGCAAAAATCAGAAGCTGTAAAACTGCACAAAAATGTGCACATTTCCTCCTAGGAACTCTGGAGCAATGGATGGAAAGGCATTTCTGATAAATACCCTCACTGGACTCTTAATGGATGAAGCAAAAGAAAGACAAATGTCTGAAGCAAGAACATGAGCAATCACTAATTATTCTGAGATAGCAGATTACATATTTTCATATTATACCTGTGATGTTAGTGTGTCTTTGCACGAAGACCTGCTTTCCTCACACCTTCAGGCAAGGACAATGTGGAAGTACATAGGTTAGCTGTGAACAAATCACACTGGAACAAGGAATGGTAGGGTTGTATTAGCACAGACTTGTACCTTGGAGTTACTTTATTTTAGAGGGTAAAAGCATTTCTGAGACATGGGAATAAACAGCCAGAAATATTCTCCCCATTGCACAAGATGAGATAACAAGTCAGATGTCAAAACGTGCAGAATCCATCTCCTGACTCCCTGACTCCTTGGCTTCTCTGTAAGGTCAGAGTAATTATGCATTTGTACTACCCCTTTATTTGACTATTTGAGAACTGTACAAACAGTTTAATTTCAATACAACAAATGCCAAGCAGATGGAAATGTATAAGAGAAAAGAAAAATAAGCAATCATAACTATTGGTAAAAGTTTCACGTACTCAGGTTTGTAGCTTAAAACTTTGGTTCACAAGAACTCATCCTCTATTTTCCCTTTGCAAGGACTTATTCTTTTTTAACCAACAGATTTTATCTTGTTGAGGGTCAAACCACATTTTCTCTGGCCTGCACCTGAAATCATAACTCAGCATAGACTTTCTTCATCCAGCCTCAAATCTTTAGAGCTGTGAACTCTGACAAACCCTTTAGAGAACCTGATGTAAGTTTCAGATTTGTAATGAAACTCAAGCCTGGGTGAGTTTTGGGTTTCATTATGAAAGTTCTGCACAGCTGCACTAAAAACTCAAACCAGGTTTCATAAAAGTACCTGTTGTATCTAAGCCAGGGAGTCACACTGGGAACTATACTTAATAAGTAAGAAGCTGTAGAAATGCTGATGTAACTGTGTAAAATGTTTTTTAAAATACAGGAGATTTGACATGGAAACCCCTTTTAAAAATAGTGGAATACTTAATCCAGGACTGTTGTCCCTCTAAACCCAGCTCATTACTCGATGCAGCGCAGTGCCACTTTTGAGAGGAAAGACTGCAGATCATGTAAAATTTAGCTCTTGAATACATAATAATTCTGTAATTTCTGACTCTCACAAAAGGGGAAAAAACCCCAACATTTAGCAAGATTGGTGGCTGGACTACTTCTTCTGTAACAACCAGTTGTAACACTGCCATGGAGGGGACAGTCTTACAGCTTTTTTCTGGGCCATAATAACATTATTTTGAACTCTACAGCTGCTTGGTTACAAAGGGTAGTCATTGCAAGAAAATCAAATTACCTGACTCAATTCCGACAGGAAATAGTTTCTACCCTCTACAAGACGACTGAATTTCTTTCATTTCCAGCTGTGTTGCCCATTCCTGCAGAGATGCTCCTAGAAGTTCCTGTGTGATCTTCAGTCTAGCTCTCTGCATGAAGTCGTGAGAGAAGAAAGCACTGAGTCTTCTCTTTTGCATTTGCATCGTATTAAACATAACAGGATTCTAGTTTATGGCTGGGACTCTTGGCCAGGGAGGTTTCCCAGAATAACAGTAACAATGACAATAGCAGTAAGTATCGATTGTAGTACATCAAGAGTCTTCTGAGCTCGGAAGAAACCACCAGGGCTTGTTCCATCAGGGTGTTTAATGCAGGCTTGCTTTAAGCATACAGGTAGGCCAGTTAATTCAACTAAAAATGAGGACATGTAGGCTGTTCTACAAGTTGCATTCCAAAAAGAAAGGTAGAAAGGAGAAGGATGCTATCCTGAACCTAGGAAGTGAGAGAATGCATACAGCAAGACCCAGACCCTGACAATGACCTGAGTTCAATTCCAAGTGAAAGGAAAAAGATTGGATTGAATGCCACAGGAGAAACTTAGCTGTTAGGAGATTCAAGTATAGATTAAAATGATGCAGGAAAACTAAAGTGAAGCTGAAAGTAACAGTGGGCTGTTTAGAGAGGGGAAAAAGGAATCCTTAAAGAATCTAAATAAGGAAATTAAGACATGGAAGACAACACCAACTTCAAAATAGAGAATAGACAAGAAGTGAACATTGTTAAGTATCCCAGAAGTAACCCAGACAGTATTTTTTTTTTTTCAAAGAAAAAAAAAAAAAACCTGTTGCTGATTCTTTACTCACTGACATAGGCTTAAATTTCAACCCTCTGCATGCTTCATATAGCTAAAGAACAGGACATTTTAGAGCCATTCAACACTGACACTTTTCTCAGAGGATCAGCACAAATATCCAACATAACTGTTTCTGCAATTGTGTGATGCTGAGAAAATCCAGTATTTAATGACTCTCTGATGAATACCTACACCTCTGAAGTGGTATGGTGATGTCGTTGTCTAATGTTATTATATTGGGCAATAACATAAAATATGTCGGAATATTGGCTGGGTCAACACCTGCTAAGCTTTTTTTTCTCGCTGACACCATCTGTAATTATTACTATGAATGTGTTTTGTTAACGTTTACATTTATTTGAAAAGCACATTTTTTAAAATTTGATTTTAAATAAGCATCTGACCAAGTCAACTGCCAAACATCATTATGACACAAGGGTAAATCATGTGATTTAAGTATTTTTTAAAGCATGGTAATAGTGTGACACTTAAAAGCAATTCTTCTTTCTCACTTCATACATCCCCATTCCCAAAACTATGTTTCTTATCTGTTTTAATAGGCTATAAATTCTTCAGATCAGAGAATTTATTCTTTTGAGTCACCAAGTCTGTCTCATCATGTGATTCCCATTCTCAAACAACTCCATCTTGGAATAAATAACAAGCAATTCTATAAAGAGCAAATGAAAACTTGGATGAGAATCCACCTCTGTTCACGGGTGTTGAAATTTATGGCTGTGTAAATGGATACCATTCATTATATACACAAGTTAAATATTTAGTCATCTCTGCCTCTGTTAAACAGGAATTCTTGAAATATATTTCTGCTGTAAACTTACTATATTATACATCAAGCATTCAGAACACACATCTATGTATCTATATGTGCACATATGTATTTGTAGAGGACAAACTGGCAGAAAGCCTTACGACAGATTTTGTGCATATTCACAGCTTCTACAGGGCAGTGTTTACAGTATTAGCAGATTTTGTGTTCTCTTCCTTCTCTGCCTATCAATAGATGAGTTTAGACTTTATTATGTCACCTAAACTTCCTCCTGAATATGAGAATTTTAGTTGACAACATAATTGAAAGTCAAGTCATTCTTTAATTTAGGCCACAGCATTAGTTCTGAGGTGAGATGCATTGAATTAAATTAAGTAGCTGCTTTAAACACAAAGTGTGGCCTCTGTGTTGAAAGGCAGGAGTTGTACCTGCTAAAATACAGAGCTGCTTTTCACCACTCTTAGAGAGAAAAGGCCTTTAACAGAGACACGGGGTTTTTCACTTAGGATCTTATGACTACCTTCCCCTTTGTACAGGTTAATTAGATGTGGAGGAGTCAAACACTGATCTCCATCTGTTCTACAGCTGCCACAACTGAGGCTAAAGGTGCTGATTTTTTTCCAGGGTCATGCTCAACAGTAGGTGTGCTGGGTGGAAAGCACTATGCTGCTACTAGTATGAGACCCATTGCTCTCTTTAAAAACTTTTAGAAGAAGCCCTAGAGGTTTATTTGGCTTTAGAGGCAAAATAACTTTCTATTTATTCTCTTCTGCATTTTAATTTTTTTCACTTTAACCATTTAGTTTACTCTGTTATTTAATAACTCTATCACTGTCCAGCTGGTTTCAGCCCAGCTTTGCTGAGAAATTAGAACCGAAGCCACTGAAAGCTCATGTATTTGATGCGGTTTAATGTGACCTACCAAGTTACTGGGCAAAAACTGAGCTGCTGCACATGGTCATGTCAGTTTTTCACTCCTTTTTCTCTGCTGCTGGAATAAGAATTTTGCCTCACACTTGGCACAGGCTGAGAGTGGATAAATATGGGGTTTTATCTCACAAGTGTAGACACCCGTGTCCAAGTTTATCATTGACCAGTCTGGTAAATAAAGTCAGCGCAAATCACCAATCATCTCATTCTGTAGTAAATGTCTGAAGAAAGTCAGGTGAATCAGTCTTATACCACCTATTTCTCTCCAATGAAGTAAAAGGAACCTGGAATGACTAGAATGGATGTAGACACATATATGCAGACATCAAAGGTTAAGTAAAATTGCTTCAGCAACCTACTAAGGCTTAGTAATTTGATTTACTTTATGAGGTTTAATGCAGTCATTGCCACTGTTATTATTTGCATTGCAATAATCTCTAGAGGCAGCTAGGATCTGTCTGTGACACACCCTGAGTAAATAAAGCTTCTTAGTCTTCACAGATAATGTCATCCTCTAAGTCTCTGTGTAAAAAAGTCAATCAAACAAATGGTGAACCACAAACAGTGCAGGAGGGTCTAAATGGTGACCCTCTCTACAGGTTCCACATATACAAGTGAGGCGAACTGGATGAGATGCAGCAAAGGGTTTCTTTTCATTTTTTCAAAGACACTGTCTACTGTTTCTGAAAGATTGCAGAGTTCAGATGAAGCCACAGATTGCTAAAAAAGGGCAAGTATTATGCCCATCTACAAGAAATGACAAAAAGAAAGATCTAGGAAAGTGCAGGCCAACCAGCCTCACTTCTGCCCTGGAGAAAATTACAGAAGAGCTCCCCATGATAAGTATTTTTAGACACGTGAATGGTGCAAAAGACTGTGATCATGAACTCTATTCAACCCTTGTTAGGCCACATTTCAAATCCTGAATGCATTTTGGTCCCTGCAGTGTGAGAGAGACATTGGAAAATTGAAGAGGGTTCAGTGGGCGGTTACCAAGATGATTAGAGGTCTAGAGGATTTTACACATGACAAAAGAGTGAGAGAATTATGTTTGTTCAGCCTGGAAAAGAGGCAGTTTAAGGAACTAATCAGAGCCTTTAATACCTAAAAGCCAGATTTAGAGAAGATGAATATAAATACAAAGGATGCACAGTGACGAGACATAAGAAACAAAAGAAAGTGGATTTAAGGGAAATTCTATCTAGATGTTGGAAAAAAATCATCACGAGAACAATAAAACTTAGGGGTAGATTGCTCAAAGGAGCATTGGAGTCTCCTTCTCTGAAAACATTCAAGAGTTGGCTTCATAGTGCTGTGAACACCCTAACCTAAAACCTGATTTCAACCGAAGTTCGTACAAGATGGTCTCCAGAGGTCCCATCCAACCTAGATTTTTCTATGGTTTTATGATACTACAGCAAAGATAACTTCCTTGCCCCTAATAACCAAGACTATAAAATTATACTCTAATCCTTAATTTGTTCCTTGGTTTTAGCATGAACACATATCTGTGCTCTTTTGACTGCAATCTCCTTTGACTGCAAAGAGAATGAAAATTTCTGGTGCATGTAAAGACATCAGTATGGAGATACCTCTGTGAGTATCTGTGGAAGAAACACCAAGACAAAAGGGACTAAATTGGAACAAATATGTTATTGGAGAAGGTTTCTATTCCCTGATAGCTGTTCTGTTTCACCAGCTGTTATCTTCCCCGGAGAGACATGGAGGTCTGTGCTGCAGCATTCATGCCAGGTCTAGATCAATTCTGTATTTGGCCTTATTATAATGAAGGAAGTGGAAATCCCCACTAGATTTTGGGATAGCGTGGAAACCTTAAAAATCCATAAAAAAGAGTAAGGTAACTATCATTTAGGGAATGCTAGTCAGTAAATCAGCCACCTTCCAACAGGTCAAAAAATGAGACCAGATACCAATAGGAAAGGAACAAAAAGGGAACAATAATTCAGAGAGGTATGATAAGCACTGGATAAATATTTCATGTTATAAGGAATGCTAGTGATAGAGCTAAAAAATTTTGTACTGACAGGTACCTCAGTGGTCAGACAGATTGCCATTCAATTTACAGTGGTATGGATGGGAGCAGCAGCCATAATTCTTAAGTCTGTGTGTTACTTCTGACTCAAGGTTCAATGTGTTATAGGAGGTACCACTTTTCACTTGGGACATAAGGTGTGAGGTCCAGAGTTTGACTGTTCATCATTAACAATTGAATGACACTTTTCATAAAAAGAAAGGTGTCAAGTGTAAAGTTCAAGCCAAATTCCAAAATTTGAAATATGGCTTATTTTTAATGACCTGTAACTCAGGTGTAGTTTGGTCACTATTCATCAGAATCCACAGAAGAATTCTGCTTTTCCCTTGGAGTAAAATAAGTACTTATCAGGGCAAATTGACTTTTTTTTTTCCAAGTGAAAGTTATAAGGCAAAAATAAAGCCTTGCATTGGAAGCTGATGGCCACTGTAATTATGGAAAGCTCATTATTTCTTAACAATAAGTTCATAAAGTTGCTTACGTCTTTAGGGAAAAACTGACTAAAAGTAAATAACAGTTACACTAAATGGAAAAAATAGACATAGTATAAAGGTCTTGTCACCCTGCGTGGAGCACTAAAAATTAACATTATTTGGCTCAATTAGCACTTTCCAGTTAGAAAGTCAGATGTGTGTTGGCAGTCTTTTTAGATTAGAATTGAGCAAATGTTTCCTTCTGTATTAGCTGCTCTGACACTCTGCCTGTTGCACTAACGGCGAGGAATGGCACGACAAGTTCAGAAGGGAAAGCAGTTCTGATCTTTATTAATTAATTAATTCATCTTTTATAACAGGGTTCGCAAAGAGTGTGTTGAATGGCATAAGACAGTTGGGTGCTTGGCCATCCACCCCTTGAGGGGATTGGTCAAGCTCTAAGACACTTATTCCAAAATATTAGAAAGCTAGTACCATAACAATCTTGCATAACAAACCCAGGTTCAAGATAAGGAGTTAGTTTACAAAAACCCATAGCAGTGTTTTTCACACAGAACGCTGCAGAAAGCTGAAAGATTTCTCTACCAAAGCTTTTCAGCATCCGCACTGCCTCTCAAAATTTTTGATCATCAGGACTGAGTCCGTAGACCATTGTCAGTGCAAAAAGAATGATGTTTTACTGCACATTGCCTACAAAGGTCAAATGAATTTTCAAGTGCCTTGAGATCAGAAGAGGAGCCTTTAAATCCCATCTGAGTTTCAGGCATTGGCATAGTATATCTAAAAGCAAAAGCACAACTGTACAATATCTCCCACGAACAATCAACAAAAATAACATCTCCAGATGTAAAATGTGGCCCAATTCTATTACACAGGAAACAGAGGGAGAGTAGGCATGTGGAGCATGGCTTCCTAAAACCTGATAAATTACGGGTTTATATAAAGTCTAGGTCTTTAATACAAGTTTTATTCTTTGGCCTTGTACAATGTTGCAATGGTTTCTTTGCAATGTCATAGCTAGAGGAAAAGAGCTACTTTTGTACGATCTGTTAGATGGGCTGCACTACACGTCAGAGTATTTTCCATTGTTACCTTTATTCCAGAGAATACCCAGGCCAAAGTGCATGAGTATAATGAGCTTGTGTTGAAGCCTGGAGAAGTGTAAGTTGATAAGACTAACAGAAATGTTGGCTGGAAGGGACCCTCTAGTTGGTCCACCCATCCAGTTCGACAATCATATCACTAGATCGGATCAGTCATGGCTCTTTTCAGCTGTGTTGAAAGTAGCTCAAGAATGGAAATTCCAGCAGTGTTTCTGACTGTCAATTTTTCTAGTCCAGGTGAGACCCAAGAGACCATCCTTCCACCAAAGCCAGCACGCAGGGGCCCCAGGATGCACTCACAGCATCCACTGCCCAGCACCTATTGAAAATTTTCAGTTTGACAGGGTGACAGTTTCAGAGGGAGCAGGCAAATTTCCTCCTACTAATGAGAAACAGGGAGAGAGAGGAAGAGAAAGAGCCTTACTCCCTCTTAGCTTCCCACTATTTTCTGCAATGAAACTTTTTACACCACAGAGAAACTCTGATCAGTTGCTGTTTCTCAAACTGCGTAATGCTTTCACTGCCCTTTATCAAGCAGTTGTATTATTTTAAATGGTCAATAACAAAGTTGTCCATGATTTGAAGGTGAGCTTGCAGAAACTGCTTACTGCTTTAGTGCAAGAAAGTCTGTCTCATGTTTTTACTCTGCAATCGGTAGAAGCACTACATGTTCTTGGCAGGAAAAATAGCTAGAAACCTCAGGAATGCATGATTTCTAATTTCAACAGAGTGGTAGTTGATTATAAGTATTAGCATAGCTTAACTTTATCCACTATCCAAACTTAATATTATCCTTTGTTTAATACTCTGAAAAAGAGCACTCTCCTTTGTACGACTCTATTGTTTTCATTCTCCAAGGCCAAAGTCAGTGTTGACATAAGCAGGCTCAAGTCCACGAAAATGAATGAAGTTAAACCTCATTTTGCCAGTAATGGAAGTTAGCCTCTGGAGCAATGCTAATTATGGTTTGTTTGTATCAATTAATCAACACAAGGTTAACTTTCAATCAGCACGTGGAAAAAAATGCAACACAATTAAGTAAAAAGCATTACAAAGACCCTTGATTTACCATGAAGTGGGTCTTTTCTATAATCATGCAGTACTGATGCAGGAAGAACTAACCAAAGTGGCTCAGGATAAGCAATTCCCTGATCTACAGCTGTGTTGTCAGCAGGGTTCGGCTCAGGGATTGCCATACCTCCAAGCTGCTGTGTTCTCACAGCTGGGCTGGTATCCCATGTGGCATCACACCATTGCCTGTGGACATGCCAGCTCTTTTAGTGCAAGCTGACATGTCACAAGGACAGAGCTCTGTTGTGAAGTGTAGATATAGCCAAAATGTAAGGTGTACTAAGGGAATCAAACTTCACCCACTAAAATCAGAGTAGCTTTCCTAAAGAATGAAAATAATACTCTGGGTCTCAGAAGCTGTCCACAAAACAGTAGAGAGCAACATGAAGACACTACCAGAGATACTGGAGAAACTATACATAGTGAACAGAAAACACATTCGTCCACCAAATATTTCACTATGTAGTCTGTCACTCACTCAAGCTGTTAGGTGAAGTGAAACCATTGCATTTTGGCTAGGTGCAGTGCTCAAGACACATGAGAATGCCAGTGTGAGTTCTGGATTTTGAAGGAAAAGTCTGAAGCAAAGCTGACCTTTAGGCTATGGGACAGTGTTGAAAGAACTGACTCTCCCTTGCCTGTTCTTAAGAAAGAATGAAAGAACAATTGGGCTTTAGAGAACATGGCATACAAACGTTCTCTCTTGAGCAATTCAGTCTTATACTTTTGATAAAGTAGTTTCGCTACTTGTACATTAAGTGCTAATCAAAGTGCTCTGCAGCTTGATGTGTGGCTGTGATGTGATGGATGAAATATTTGAATGCAGATATGATCTAAATTCCAGCCTGCCCTTTAAAGAGAGCAATCTGCATTATAAATAAGGCAGGAATATTATTGGTTAAGGTTTTATAGCGAGCAAGCTGAGCAAAGCAGCCTCCTAACTCTAGGCATCTAAATTAATATGAGAACTTCTCTCTCTCCTATTTGTTCCCAACCTTGCAATTTGAGGATCCCCAAAATTACTGAAAGACCAGTTAAAATTAAAATGAGTGCAGCAGAACATTCCCCAAATGACTAGCAAGGGAAAGGAGCCAGGGATTACAGTGCTTTTGTTACCAAGTCAGCTATGGAAACACATGAGAAGAAAGAGAATTTCATATTTTNGGGGGAGAGGGGGGTTGTAAAGGCCTGACTGAGAAGTAGAATTTTTGTGCAGACTAAATTAGGTTTCCTAAAATTATATGTGGGATTGAGCTACTGGTATTCTGTTTGAGAGCTACCAGTAAAACTGCTGAAGAAACTGCTTTAACATCTAAGACAACTTATTTCTAAAGAGGGTGTAGGACATTGTCATCAGTTCTAATCAGCAACTACTAAAATGCAGTCTTCTCAAAAGAGGGTAATGCAGCCAGTTTGTCCAGCAAACAGACAGAAATTACTGCATTGAGAAAGAGCAGGGACATTAGACAAGCACACAGAGCAAGTAGCAAAGGATCCTAAGTGAAAGTCACCAACCAAAAGAATGATGGAGAAAGAGAGTTCATCATTTAGCAATTTGCAGGCCTTTTAGTGGGACTGAATCACCAAAGGACATCTGTGTAACATTTTCATCAGTCTGACAAGAGAGCCAATATCAACATTTGTCCGCAGGAACCAAACTAAATATTTAAAGGTGAACTGCAAAGCTAAAATGAAAGTTGAGTTAATCATGGAAATATGCACTGAATGACCCTACTTACCAGGTTGTTGGAGACAATTCATCACAGAAACAAGTTGAAACTCTTATTTATCAACTCTTTTTCTGCTTTTCTGAATTCTTCTCTAGAATTTTTGCTTTTCAAAAGTTGCTAGAGAAAATATTCTATGAGACAGTAGAAACCCTGTGTTAGCTTAAATATTTGATGTCAATGAATAACATATCGTGTAATCTTTTGTGAGTGAAGAAAAGCTGGAGGATACCGTCAGATAAAAATATAAAGTCAATAATGTCATTGTTGGTAGCCTGATTTAACTCCAGGATGCAGTCTAATAGATGGGCCCACATACCTCCACACTCACTCCTTGTTTTGCCTCTGGGCAAAAAAAGAGTTTACTACAAACAAGCAGAAAAACAAATTTACTACAGCTTCACTGAGGCAGATTTTAATAGAGAAACTATTTGAGAACAAACAAGAGTTCTTCCAGCAGTTACGTGATTTTGACTTGGGGTTGTGAAAGGGCTGAGCAATAGGAACAAATAGATTATTTATTCCAGGCAATTACAAGAAAAATGGAAAATTATTTGGTAGAGGTTTCAAAGTGTTTTCAAATTGAGATTTCGTATTCTGCTTTAAAAGATTGCTGGAATTTCATTCTTGGATTTTCTTGGCACTTTTTTGACTTCCTTTATTCTTACAGCCATAAAGTTGCCCATAAACCTGTTTTCCTTTATTCCAGCAGCCGTGTCCACTCTGTGGCACACACATCAACTGCCACATAGCAAGCATGCAATCCAGCTCATGTTCCATCTTCTGCCTCCTTCAGAAGCATGGAAACACACAGAAATAGAGACAGACTGAACACTCTGATTCAGAACTTTGGAGTCCAAGAAAGCACGAGGCCATTCCAAAGCATAAAAATCCTGAACACTTATTCCAAAGCCCAGAGAAACCAGTGGGAGTCTGGCCACTGAATTCAACAGGCTTTGGAGCACACACATGCAGGCAGGGAGCATTCACCTGCACAGCAAGATGTAGGAAACTCTGAACTAACAGCAGCATCTTTTGGAGGTGTCATCCCACTGCTGACTGCTGCCTGGGAGCTGCAAGGGGAGCAGTGGAGGGGTGCCAGGCGTGGGTACCCTGCCTTGGAAATCATCACATCAGGCACCACACAACACTGATCCACTTCTAGACCCATTTTTCATCTCTTTCATCTGGGCCCTGGTGCAAGTAGATGGGCAACACTCTGCATCCAAGACCAGAAAGTCTCTCTATGCAGGGTGGACAACTGCACCAAAATGCAGAAGGAGGAACCAGGGGGACCTATCCACCCTTATAGGTGAGCCCTTCTTACTTGTGATTTTCTGCCTATTAGTTCCAATTTAGTTGCTTATTTGCACAAATAGTTTCTGCTTCCATGCAGTGCTAATAAAATATTAGGACATATTTTACTCACTGAACTTGTGCAAGCAGAGGCTCCCTTGACATAAGCCCAGACTTAGAGTTTGGAGCAGGTTTTAGCAAATCAGGCTGATACTCAAAGTTAATCAGAATTATTGTGGAAATCATAAATCATTGACAAATAGTTAATAATCAATGATTAATCAGGGAAAAAAGAAGGAAAATACTGAAAATTAATTTTTTCATATCTGATGGGAAAACACAGAAGAAAGTCATTGCTTCTCAGACTCACTTATCATTTTTAATCTATTTATGATATAGAATTGATACTCAAAATGATAATAGAAAGAAGTCACATGTGACTAAATAGTTCACATCAGATGTAAAATCTCAAAAAGTATTTTTATTATTAAGAAATCTGTAAAGTTCTAAAAACATGGGCCTGTTCCAGAACCCAGATGGGAACTCGGCTGCTGATTTCAACAGGCATTGGAACAAACTCCCTCTTAGCTATCAGTGTGGCACTGAGCCTGGGTTAACATACTCTCATTTTCATCAGGACTCTTTGTTCCATGGCATGTCTCAAGAAAGTCTCACAGCTAGTCATTAACCAAGCATGCTCAAAAATATATGGATGAAGACATTTGATGATGCTTTAGAACATTGTCACAAGAACTTTTAAAGGACTAGACATCTTGCCTCTTGCAAGGTGCAAGGACAGCTGTGATGAGCATAACAAGAAGACAAACTCCAAGAAATTACTTTTCTGCAGTCTGTAAAAAAAAGGTTGATAGCATCAGGCAAGGGAATAGTATTTTAGCAGATAAAATGCCTCCCAACAGCTGGGAAGTGGAGCAATGCAACTCAGGCATGAAATTGCAGTGGGGATTGCTAACCAAAGGAACAACACACTCTGAATAGTAGTGGATTCTAAATCACTGAAAATGTGTTCATCAGATTGTCTTTTTTAGTGAAACATATACTCAGACATCCAGGGAATTCCTATGGCTTTTGCTAAGTAGGAAGTCAAGTTTGTTCCAATGTATTAATGTTCCAAGGCATTACAATTTGCAGCTCCTTGAAAAGCAAAGTATCATAAAAGACAGTGTCACTTGCAATTACTCATTCAGCATTTCTTTCTCTATGACCTGATTACATTTTAAATCAAGCAGCACAGAACTAAAGGGAATTCCACCCTCGATCCTCTCCAGTTTTTGGCTTGATCAATGATCATGAAGGAAAGGAAACATGAGCAAACCAGCTGACAAACAGCTTGTTGACAAGGCTACATGCAACCAGAACAACAGCAGGACGGTCATCTGGGGAAAAGTTGACACCTGCTGTAGCAGAAATTAAGAGTTTACAGATGTTGTATTTTGGTAATCAGTTTCTAATCCACACCCTCGTAACTTAAGCCTCAAAAATTCTCCAAACAATTGGAATAAAGAAGAATCCAAGCAGTTAGGAAACTGAAGAAAACAGGGTAGAGCAGCTGTTTTAATTAGTGCTTTGCTTAACTTGAGAACCATATCACTGGTCACTGGGATCATTAAAATAAATGAAGTTTCACGTGGGTAATGGCATTTTATTTTGCATCTTCTGTAGCATCACTGCTAGAGACAAGCATTTGCAGGCAAAACTTGCAATACTTCACCAAATAATCATAAAAAGGAAATGAAATTCATTCCAAATCACGTACCTGCCTAGCACTAGGACAAGGACTTTTCTGGGCTCCTCTTTATGTTCCTATTATCCAATGTTTTCATTTCCTATTGAACAATGAAATTTAAAACACAGCTGCCCACTGCTATCTTTATTCCTGGAGAGTGTTGTACCTAATTTTATGAAACATACTTTATAAAGCATGAACAAAACCTGTATTAGTATATTCATATGCACTTGTATTTGAATGGTATGTGGAGTCAAGAAGCTCGCAGTAAATAGCAGGTGGTTATGGGAATGACTCTGAAGCTTGACAGAGTTCAAATGATACTCTCTGAATCAATCACGCTCAGATCTACTGTATGTGCAATAATAAACAGTGTATGAGCTATTCTTAATTAGCATACATAAATATATTGTGATAAAATGGGTAAAGAGGGCACCCAACTAGTGGTGCAGAGAGTTGTGCCATCATAAACTCAAAAGGGTGGTGGTCAGCAGTTGGCAGCTCCCCTCTGCCGCATTCTCAAACACATCAGCAACACGATGGGCAAAAATGAAATACAAAATAAGCACTAAAAGGCCGTTGGGTAGAAAAAATATTTTTGAATGCTTTTTCCATTCTTTGACAACTAGAAACTCCCTTCTTGATTTGAGGAAGAAAACAACTTGCTCAAAGCTGGAAAGTTCTAATATTTTGGAACTCTGTTTTGTTTATGTTTGAGAAAGCTGTGGAACAGCAACAGGCAATGAAAGCATACATTGGCACAATTAAGTCTGGTAACTCAAGAAGCCAGATATTGTTTTCAGTTCTACACATATTTCAGTTGAAATTTGCCAACCCACTTGAATAGGCTATTTTGGAAACCGGTGGTGACAACATGTGGATAATGTTCTGCTCTGCTACTTACCAAATAAAGGAGCCTTTGGCTGAAAAAAATAATGATTGGTGAACTGAAATGAAAGGGAGCAAGATGAACCTCTGGAGTCATGTTCAAGAAGAGAAAGACTACATATAGAAATACTTATAAGGAGACACTTTTTCAAAAGTAAAATGTAGTTACTTTATAAGGAGTGAAAAGATCCTCGTATGTTAGTATCATTAAGGGATCATGTTCGAAGAATTATGAGCAAATAAGTAAATAGAATAGAAAAGAATAAAATAGAATAGGCCATCTCCTCCTGAAGTCTTCCCTGTATATTCTGCCTGTTACAGTGCCTCCCTCTTTCCAGAAAAAAATAGACCTTAGAAAACTTGTCCGTGATGAACAATTGAAAATAAACATATCTCTTGGTTGAGGGAGCTTCAAAATCAGAGAAGCCAGTATCTGGAGAGGGAATGATATGTTACTAATTAAAATGCAAAAAAAATACATTCAAGAAGGTTTGTAAACCAATTGATTTTTTTCCTTCTATCACAGTTTTTCTGAAGAAACACAATGGGTGAAGAAGAATGAGATTGTGTATGAGCTAGTCCTAAGTCAAGTAGTTTTCAACACAAAGAAGATACTTACCATCATTTCAAGTACTTAATTCCACTTAGAGTTGATAGATGACCATATATCTCTGTGCTGTGTCTTGTTTACACTCAGTTCCTATTAAAGAATCACAGGACTTCTGTGCCTGTACCAATTCTGGACATTTCTGGTGAAACCTACTCAGAAAAGAGCCAAGAAACCTCACCCTTCAAAGTCCTTGAAAAAACTCTAGGATTCTTTGTACAGTCTTTTTTTACATTTTTTAATACTTGTCATTGTACCTTATTTTATATTTCATTTCTTGAAAGATACTGCATTTTTTAAATATGTACATTTTAGGCAGCAGCTAGCATGGTAGGCTATCAAATCTACATTGGATTCCTAGAAGTTTTATTAACAAATAGTCAGTCAAATACAGCAAATTTAACATTTTAAGCTACATAGGAACTCTGAATTTGACACGGCCAAAAAAAGAGATTCATGCTTTGTCCATGCTTTGGGTTCAGTGTTATTTATACTGCTATACACCTAGATAAAAGCCTAACAGCCTGTCTGATAGATGGCTCAAACCCTGATGACATAACTCACGTAATAGCCTAAAAGCTGATAAGAGTCAGAGCTTACATGTTGGCCCATTATGAAATGTTTCCTTTAAATGCTGTAGAGTAGGTTTCAAGAAATTTCTGTTCTATTTGAAGTCATCATATTGCGTGTACTGTGCCAAATTAATTTTGGCACTACAGGCATGCAAAAGATAAAGATTTTGCCAAAATATCAAAACGGCAGTTCATTAAATAGCTGTAGCAAAAAAAAAAAAAAAAAAAAAAAAAAAAAAAAACCCAAAAAAAAAAACAAAAAAAAAAANAAAAAAAAACCAACCCAAACATTTTCAAAGAGAAATTACAAGGGCTTGCCCAAACATGCATGCCTATACATATGGAATTGTGAACTGTACATGATCGATCTGAGCAATGTAGAATTGCCAAAGGCTCTCAGTATTGGTCTGACTCTGCTTTCTGTAAAGTCAACTCAGGTCTTACCCTTGGCTGTTCTGTGAGCAGAGGTGGGCCAGCAATGACTGAGAGCCTCAGAGTGTCCCATATTGCATATCAAATGCTAAACAATTCAATAACATAACAGTGCTCTTGGGCTGAGGTTAAGGTGCTACCCCGTACAATCATTTTACTGTATGTAGGATCTGGAAATGCAGTGTGGTGCATTTCTGTGACTGCTAAAACTATAACTTCTGGAATGCCATCCTGGAAGTTTTCCAGGTGATTTCCATGAGGAACACTTTGTAAAAGTTGTTACCCTCCTAAGCAGAATACGTTCCCAGGCCTGCATAGGGGCAGAGATTGGATTATAAAGTGCTAAATGTTTTTCACAACTGTATCAGCAACAATACTGTATGGATAACTATTCAAGGGAAATTATTTTTACAGACAAATTTAATGGATTTGTTCCAGTCCTCAATTAGATTCATATTTCTGGATTCAGAATGCAAGATAACTTATCCTATAGTCTTCCCTTCAGGATATCCAATCTGGGACAAATCTCTTCAGTCTTCCTATTTTTTTATCATGACTAGTTTAATTAAATTAGAGGAGAAAAAGAGTAAAGATTAAGGGAGAAAAAGCAAATAGGAAACTGAAGGCTTTAGCACAGACCTTACACAGTAAGGAATGACAAGTTTGGGACTGATGTGTGAGGAGACACTATAAGGAACAACAGAAAAAAAGGCTGAGGAGGCTAAGGTAACTCAAGAAGTTACATTTTTTTCATAACTGGGTAGGCATGAAAATGTGTCTGAAAATGTTACTCGGCATGTGCTGCTGAAGGAAATACAGCTTACGTCTGAAAACCATCTCAAAGACAGAGAAACCCCTTCACTACCCCTATTCTCATTGTTACGTGTCCTGTAAGAACAGTGTTTAGTTAATAATTTTAGAAGTTCACAGCACTGAAGCCAAGATGAATCTCACAGCAAATGGCACAGCTGAGCTTTGCTTGTGATTTATACTTGTAAAACTATCTACACAAATGAGTCTTCTGGGTACTGTCTTACACACTTTCCAATTCTTTTTTTTTTTTTTCTCCAGAAAACCACACTAATTAATGTGATACTATTCACACAGTTGGCACACATATGTTGTGATCACAAGAAAAAGTGTTGGGAAAATCATATTTTTTCTTTTTGTAGAGTTTTAACATTGCATTGTTTAAACCTATTTCTTGATTAAAGAGTTGCAGTCATCAACTGTGTTTGCAAATTAGAGAGAATTGTTTCCAGCAAAATATTTCATGTTGCACATTAATGAAATAAATGGATAAAAAAGAAAAATGGAGGGGTTTATTCAAGCACAAATGCTTTCTGAATTTTTCTTTGCTTTTCAGTAAGAACACTGCTGGATTACGAAGTGTTATAATACAACCATTGAACTAAGATTTTCTGAGTGCAAATCTTACCCCATTTCAATTGCATTTATGACTGTGTGTTTCTTAAAATATATGTCATTCAAGATATATTTTGTAATTCCCTGATGACCAAGTAAATAATATAGTTTTTAACTGTCTTAGTATTCTGTCTTAGCAGCATCAGAAATAAGCTTGATTTGTACAGGTATTCGATGCATTTTTTAAAGATTCTTCAGCTCACTGCCTTCAAATATAAATTATATTTGACACTGCAATTACAGAAGTTCAATGACTTTTGAGTGTAAAATGTACCATTTAGTCAGGAAACTACTTAATTGTTTCTGAAAAAAAAGACTGTGAGATCGCTTTAGAGACTGTTCATCCAAAGTTCATGTCTTTTGAATTTGAAAGGCTCAGGTATGCAACAGCTGTTTCTGTGAGCCTGTTGTAAGCCTTCTGATTAGGAAAAGTGGAAGAAAACAAGACCACTTTCTGAGTAAAAAATAGAAATTCTCTTAAAATAAGAAACAAGGTCATCTAAAAAGGGATTAAAAAGCACTCAAAAGACATTATTTCATAAGGATGCAACATTTTTTTTTGTAAAGATTCATCTGTTATAAGTGAGCCAAACCACTAAATTGTCAGTGATAAACCTTTTAGACCAGTGAAAGAAGTGCAAGATTTGTCGTGCCATGAAACAGTACCCACAATCTCTTCTAAATCCATGGGATAGTAGATACTGAAAGGGTAGGACTCCCAGGCTTGAGGAACATCATCCCAATTGTTCCCCCTTCCTCCCACACCTGTACGTCTAACTGATGCAGATATGAAAATTTCATTAGATGAATCGCTTCATGGCTCAGCAAGACTGTGGCAGAATTTATCTCAATTTATCATTCCTGAACCATGAGTGCCTTGTTTTTAAAGACAATAGGTTTGTAGCCATGATGATCCCTTCCTTCAGTACTCTTCTTACAGGCCTTTTCTTCTGAAAGGGTTATTACTTCAGGCAGCTTTCCCCCATGCCCGTACACTGAGGCTCACAGTGCTGGATCAGTCTGCTCATCAAACAAGAGGAAAGAAATGGGATAAAGTTAAGGAACAAAAATATTTCAAGATTAGCCCTCCCAGTGTAAATCAGCATGTGGACCTTCACTGGGTCACATGAAAACCTCACGCTCACATTTAATTTGCCCATCCTGAAGTATTTTTCCTCCTAATGCCAAACACCATAATGCTCTCTGTCAGTGATTTGAAATTATTGTATAAGCTACATATTGGGTACACTATTGTTAATGAAATGCACACAAGATGATGAACAACTTCCTTTTCCTGCTGGAGCCCAGCTGCAACCAGGCCCTGTATCCTTGATGCTGTAAATCAGGGCTTTGTACTCCGGGAGGATTCAATCAGCTGCAGGTGTGGGCCCGCCGAGGCCGCCTGGGATTAGGTAGCAGTATTTGATATGAGATCCCAAACAGCACCAGCAATCTACACACCACATGTGGCCAGTCTTTGGAGAAAGCAAAGGAAAAACACTGATGAAATGTGGCACAGGACCATGGAATGCAATTTCAAACTTCCACATCTGCAGGAAAGAGAGAAAGAAAGTTCCTAATTTTACAATGATGATGTCATTGAGAATACATGATAGCGAAAATGATGTGCCAGGGCTTCCATAAACTTAACCACTTAGGTTGCTGTTAACCAAGGGTTGATATTCATTGTTATAAATGCATTACAGTTCTGAGGGGCTACTCTGCCAGTCTGCCAAAGTGTGTCCAGTGGCATGTCTGTGCTGTGCATTTGGCTCTGTGGACCAAGCATCACAACCACACTTGTGCAGGCACAAACCTGAATCTTTGCTGAAGTTTATTCACTGAACACTGTCATTAAGAAGAGGTGATTTGATCAAATTTGCTCCAGTGTGAAAAGGTAAAGTGCTTGCCTTCAACAAAAAAACAACAGAAATGGTTGTTTAGTTCACTCCCTGAGGTTAAAAGTTGTGAAGAGTTTATTTTTAATGTAAATCCTTGATATCTAAGGGATAAAGAAATGTTAAAGCAGGTCTGGTTTTGTTATTACTGTAAAGATAAAGTATATTGAAAAGAGCATGTCCTTGATTTTTTTCTTAAAAAAATCTGTTTTCCATTAGCTTATCTTGATAGCTGAAGTTAATCATTATTTTCAACCATATATGATTTAGATATTATGTCATTAATTCATGTACAATCCATCTGAATAATGATTGTGGTTTTCTGCTTTACAAATTCATCTACTTCACTGAGAAACCAAGAGAGTCAAATTCCATGGAACATCTGGTTTCCATTTTATGTAATTGCTATTTTCAGAGTTATAATCATGTGTTATTGTAAGGACCACAGTGTCAATCATGCTGCTAATGGGGAAAATTCAATGCCTAAATACCTGAGAGAACAAGAAGCTGACTTAAACAGGTGCATTTAGACACTTGGTTTAAGTATAATTCTAGTCTACCAATTTAAATAAATCATTTTAAGAAGAAACTATATTCTTTCCATACCTTCTACTGAACCAAAATTTAATACAAGCTTTCTACATCGTGAACCTGGTTTTGTTCCCATCAATTCAAAAACAGTGGGATCTGATCCCATGCAAGTTCTATACCATTAACCCAGTGTAGCTCTAAAACCAGTTTAATTTAGTCAATGTCAGTACAAAAAGTTAACCCCCTTTTACCAATATGAGTGGAGGGGAGAAAATTTTAGCTCCCTTTAAAAAATGAATATAAGGTACAAAGCTACATTAGTTATCACATCCATTAAAAGGTGCAGAAAACAGACAAAGGAAAACCATGACAATCCCTGTTTTCAAGTAAAATACCATACCAACAGTGAAATTGTATTCTTATGAGCTTAATTCAGAGTTTGATTACAAGTAGAGTAAGAAGTAGTCATCAATATTCAGAGCAGTTGCAGCTCAAGGTACAGATCATGACAGAAGGAGCTCTCTGATCAACCTTTCTTGTGTTTAACTCTTTTTTATTATGTTGTTCAGACAAATTTTCAGGTACAGCTGACTAGTTTGTCCTTAAAAATAAAGTACAAAACTAATATAAATTTTTATAATATACATAATTTTATTATGTATAATTATGGATGCATAGAGAATATACTTACCTCTGCAGTAATTTTATCTATTTTGGAGGTAAAACAGTATATTTTGAACAACTGGGGGGTGTGCAGAAATGCATTCATTTTTACTTCAGTACTCACTATATCGCCAAATGGGTTGACAAAGGTAAATCCTTTTCCTCTGGGTAGCAACAGTCAGTGAATACATAAAATATTGTTAATATCTGCTTTTGAAAATAAGGACAACAGTGACAAATTTTGCAATTCCAGCAACAGAGGACTTCTGTGAAAATTACTCTTACCCGGAGCAGTAAAAGCTCATAAGGCAAAACCTGGAGACATTTACATATGTACATTTTGCATTAACACCTTCTGAAGACATTCGTGTTTTATCCCACCTCTCCTCCTCGAAACCTTCAGGTACACAGTGGTGTAAGTACAGGACAGGAACGGGTTGTGTTTAAGAGCATTAAGACAGGGAATGACTTTCCTGACCTAACTTAGAAAGTTAATCTCCACTAGTTCCCCTTGTGAATATTTGAAACTCAGACTGAGATGAGCTGCCAAGTTGGAAGCTGTGCCTGTTATTGCCATGAGAGACGCAGTGGGCACACCCCGCCTCTGTTTCCCCAGGGTTTCAGCTGTAAATTCTCTGCAGTTGCATCCACAAAAGTAGTTTTGCATGTATGCACAACCTCGGCTCCGCAGGGTGTGGTTAGATCCCTTCCCAGCTTGGATAAGTGCCTGTGTGCACAGCGAGGGAAGAGCAGCATTCACCCATCTGGCAATTTTATGGCCACATTAATTGATCTGAAGTAAATTTCTGCATTTACTGATATGCACACATCAGCTATGATTACAAAGGATGCTTAAGGTGATTAAAACAGACAAGTACGACCAAGACATTTGGGAAAACCAGAGATGCTGCATCAACTGAATTGCAGGCAACAGCCTATTCCTAGTGGGAATGTGCAAGTAAAGGCAAATTATATTTTCACTTTCCCCAGAAAACAATGTCTGAGGTGAAAGTTCATCTGTACTGCTTGAAGGGAATGCAAAAACATGAAAAGAGGCACAATTAATTAGTCCAGAACTTGGCAGAGCACACTGCAACGCATCCTGGGGTATTTTCCCATCTGAGTTAATAAAGTTATATAGCAAATAGAAATACAAATTAAACACACTAGAGGAGGGAAGAGTTAGCACTCTAATATAACTGTGAGGGGACCCTCACCGTTTTCATTCCCTCAAACAAAGGATTGTGTTTGTTTCTGTGTTTGTTTTTTAATCACTTTTCAGCTCAGGACTATGTATGAACCTTAGTTTTCTCTTTTTAAGAATGGCATATCAAGCCTGAAGAAACTCCTGAAGGCTTCAAAGCTAACACCCCTGATGACAGAAGGTAAATCAAAAGAATTACAGATTTATGATTTTTTTTTAATCTTATGATTTTGAGAGGAAGCAGCTCATGATTTGTAATGCACAGGGTCAGCAGAAATGCAGACATACTCTGCATTGCATATCTCTGAGTAAAGGATAAGACATATGCAACACTAGATGTAGCTTCTGACTTCGTAGGGCTGACAGCAAAATTCTAGGGTCTAATTACACAGCTGTTATTGCATGACTATCTGTAATGCTGATTTTGTGGGTATAAGTCTTGGTATATTACATTATTGGTTCTGTTAATAATTGTGTTTCCAAAACATTGTCTTAATCCAGGTAAATCAATGGCAATCTTCCCATATACAAATAAATACGTTTAGTGGATTTTGCTTTTTTATGAGGATAAGTGAGACCTTGTAGCTGTCTTTCAGTATCTACAGGAGCCTGCAAGAAAGATAGAAAAGGACACTGCACAAGGGCATGTGGTGCATAGGACAAGGGGGAATGGCTTTAAACAGGGTAGGTTTAAACTAGATATTAGGAAGAAATTCCTTCCTGTGAGGGTGGTGAGGCCCTGGCACAGGTTGCTCAGATAAGCTGTGGATGCCCCATCCCTGGAAGTGCTCAGGGCCAATTTGGATGGAGCTCTGAGAAATGAGGTCTAGTGGAAGTTGTCCCTGCCCATAGCAAGGGGGTTGGAACTGGGTAATCTTTAACATCTCTTCCAAATCAAATCTATCTATGATTCTGTAATAATTCCCCAGTTAAACCAGTAAAAAAGGGTAGCTATCTGTTCTTCCTGAATTTATCATGCATATCAGCTTTACATTCCCAAGTGTGGCATTGCATCAATATGAATTCTGCCATCATTTATTAGAGGGGACAAAAAGCCTTTACCAAAGAAATCTTCATATCCAGCTATAGCAGAGAAAAATTCCTGACCAAGTGATGGCAGTGAAGCAAAACTCAAAAAATTTGCCATTTTTTATTTCAGACACAGAGGCATGAAAAAATTGAATGTGTTAAAATTTTAACAAAAGTTCAGGTAATTAATTGATCGAACAAAAAAAGTAGCACCTTCTAGAATTAAATTTTTTGCAAGATACATGACATAAATAATTGATATGGAATTATTCTGGCTATATTAGAGTCAAAAAAATGGTGGAAAATAAGAGAGTTTCTTGTCTGTGCAGACATCTTAGTTTGTGTTTTAGTATACAAATATTTTGTTTCTCATTTATTGGCAGTGAAGTGTTGGTCTCAGTCCATTTCTTGGGGCTTATCACTGTGGTATTGCACTGAGACATCAGTTGTGATCTAATTTTCCTAAATAAGCATTCAAACTACAGAGTTCCCGAATAAATACTTTGCAATTGCTTTCAGTAGGTGATAGATGCCCTGTTGATTTCAGACTTTCAGTTCAGGTGATTCTCAGAGCACACGAGCTTCATGTTGGGTTCACTATATGTTTGGGGGAGAGGAAGACACTTTAATCAGAATACTCAAGCTTGATGCCAAGCCAGATGACAACATGATTATCCAATGTAATCATATACTTCATTCTTCATGCTTAGGCTATCATTTTAAAGCATATTTGGATTAGGGATCAATTTATTTTAGCTTTTAACCTCTACTTGTCCTATTATAAAGTAGAAACATTAAATAAACCATCAGAGAAAGGCATTAAAACATGGCAGAAAAAGAAAGAATCTGTGTGGTTAAATTAGCTGAATAAATACATTTCTTGATATTTTTAAGAGAATTCTCAATATTCATCCTCTAGAAATTCAGGATGAGATTCAGTTGTCTAAACAGATGTCGCTGTTGTACCGAGAACAGTGAGAAACGACACAAACATAGGTAAATAGAAAAATTTTAGATGGCCTGAAATACTCCACTGTCTCCACAAGCCTCTCCATATATGTGTGGGTCCATTGCGTGTCTTATGTGATAATCAAACCATCATGTGTGGCCAGCTGGTAAATATCAGGGCATTTCAGATGGCAGCACATGTATTCAAGTGCAGCTGAATTTTGTCCATGGGATTCCACTTGCACAGCAAAGGACATTGTGTAGGCTAGTAAACCCAGCTGTGATGTGTTGCCAATAGAGTCAGAGAACCAGGCCCAGGTGACTTTAGTGCTCATTTAGGTTCAGCAGCAGGAGGACAGACAGGATCCCATACTGACCTTGAAAGAACACAAGGTATCTATAGACAACAAGATCAAACCCCAGCTGTGATGATTCACAGCATGATTTCTAACACTCCTCAACATTTTGATGATGTCTTAGAAGGATTTTTTTTCATTTTCACAGAGAAAGATATAAAATAATAGATTATAAGGGACAAAGTGATCCAAGAAATAAAACAGTCTAAATGCCAAAGTCATGTTCCTAACAGTGAGATCTGCCAGTCAGTGGAACATTTTCCCAAGGGAATTCATGGTAGAACTTCTGATTAGTTAGTTAAAGCAAGACCAATCAGTATTCTTAACAAAAATACCCTTAAGAGCAAATATTTCTGTCAGGAATGACTTTGTATGTGTAGGGAAATCAGTATGATCAATCCAGAGACATTTTCTTTGAGTGTGTGGTACCAGGTAATGAATGTACAGACTCAGTGTAAAAATTAGCTGGCTTAGGAGGATTTAAAATGTAAACATATGGAACACAGTTTGAAATATTCATGTTTTCCTCTCATAGTAGGCCAATGTAAATATTATTCCACATGTTATCAAGTAATTCCAAAGCTAAATGTACTTACCAAAAGAATGGTCATGATCAAAATCTAACAAAGTCCTTTTGAAAGGGCTCAGTATACATAAATTAAAGGTAGCCCAAAGAAAGATAGGATTTAAGGAAAGAGCTGAGGAACACTTGGTTTTGCTAGTTCAGTACGCCAGGTCCACTGCTAGCCCAGTCTGAGCTCCACGCAATCCACAAGCAAGTCGAGAAACAGCCTATCTACACTTTTGCCCTTGAGGAAGGCCTGATTCACAACGCACAGGCAGAACTTGCTGCGTGATCATGGACAAAGTCTACAGTGCAGAGAGCACAGCAATCACGGTGGCTTTCACCCAGACTGAAGGTGTTAACCACTTACAAAATGAGGAATGGTAGGATCGTGTACTGAGCAGGTGGAAAATCGACGCTGGCATAATTCCACTTCAGTCATAGGGACTCCTATGGTGTCCATAGCAATTGCACTCTGAACTGTGCAGTGGCTCAGCTCCCAGAAAAGAGGAACACAGTCAGCTCCCTTCATCCATGCAGCCAACCTGCTTAGTTGCTGTTGATAGGGATAAGCTTCTCAGAGAAGGACAGCTCTATTTCTAAATCCCTCCCACACGGAGCACAAGTCTTCACTTCTGAACAGTTACTCAAATTCATATATAAAGTTCCTGAGCAAGGTTCTCTCTGCTCCATACTGAAGCAGGTCATGATGCCCAATCAGTATCCAGGATATCAGAGCTGCAGTTTGAGAGAAAATGCTAACTCAGTGTCCCTGTATGAGGTCTATCCTTTCGGGTAGTTTTAGACAGCTCCTGCTTAACTTTCAGGAGTAAGGAATGACTCATTTGAGGTCGTTCCATTCCTACAGGGGCTACGTAAGAAAATTATGTATCTGGAATCCCTGCCTGTGTCCAGATAGACATTTATAGACATCGCATTGCCAGAAACAGATGCTGAGAGAGGGAATTCTGAACCTGACCCAATGGGAAATAATAATAATGGGCCTATCACAAACTAACCAGAACACCACAAATGGGGCAAAAAAATCTTTTACTGATTTGATTAACTTCTGGCTGTATCGACAGGTTTGATTTTCAGTGAATTAATGCCTTCTTTAGATAACATAATTGGAAAATATTCCCAAGAGTGACAAAACCAAAGAATTTTTATTGTTCATATCTGCACCCTATTTATGGGTGCTACTCTGCTTCACTCAGCAATTGCATTCCCTTACCCCAATGATGAGTTTCTTCCAAAGCCTTAACTGTAAATAATTACCTCCCAATAGGAAAATCCCATCTTTTAGACAGCTAAGTTTCTTTAATCAGTACATTCTTAAAAATATTCTCTCAGGTTTCCTTCACATTCTGTTTCTGGGGAATTGTTGGTAGTAAAAATCTTTGCTACCAGTCACAGTACTCTCATCAGCCCCATAATGGGAAGAGAAGCTGCTTCAGCAGGAATCATTTATGGGTGAAATTTTACACATATCCATAGCTTCTGTAAGATGCTGAAAGCCCATCTCTTTTAGTCAATCCAAGATTCAGAAAAAGAGGAATATGTGACTTCAGCATCGCCAACTCTCGTAATTTGTATCCTGTTTCTTAAGGCAGTTTGCTGTTTTGTTTCCATCAAACTTCATCTCCTGGGGTTATATGATTAAGATTCTCAATTTTCCTCCTATGAAATAAATATATTCCAGTTTCTAGACCACAACTGCAAGCTAGAAAGAATGAACCAAAAGAAATCTGAAGTTTCCCAGTTTTATTTAGTCATGTGATTTTTGAGTAACTTTTTGACTACTTGACAACCAATACAAATTCTGAATGTCAGTGGCTGGCAGTCTAGATGCTCTCTCAGCTTACTACAGAAAGGGAATGAAGGTGCTTACTTAGAGGGTTGTTTTACAGCATGACAAAATCCAGGGAGGATAATTGAAATGCTGGACCAGTTGTTAAATGTATATTATCTAAAGGCCACCTGCCTGGCAGATCAAGGCAATGAGTCCCCCAGAACTACTGAGGGTGCTGATTTTTGCACTTCCTTGACTTCAGTATGGTTTCAGTTAACACATATACCTGCATAATTGAAATCAATCCAACCACAAGTGATACTCATGAACAAAAAAGTACACAAAACAAAACAGACAAAATGACAGAGTTTAGAGGACAGGCACTAGACCAGTAAAAATAGCTGATGAACCTTGCCAGCTGTTGAAAAACTGTCTGTGGGATCAGTTCCTTTGTTCTTCTCTAATAATAGTTTGGTTTATGTTTCTTTTTTTTCCCTCTTCTTTTACTTTTACTGTTTTCATTTCGCTTTGATGTTGAAAACAGCCACAGCTGCAATACAAAAATTATTCTTCCTACTTTCATACACAAGTTCATGCACTCAGAGGCAACTTTCTTTATGCATATACATTACATGTGCAGAAGCACACTCACACATGTAAATATATACATGCACCAACACACGCAAAATATACATTGCTTGTGAATGTATCCTGATGTCAAATGACTACAAATAAAAAGAAACTAAGATATATCTAACAAAAAGGAAAAAAATAAAACTTGAAGATCTTTTTAGTTTCAAAGTTTTAATAACATAGAAGAACTTCTTTAACTTTGTGAAAATCTGCAAGACCCATCCAAATGTTTCATATCCTTATACAATTATTCCTTTTTAAAAATTATTTATTTAAATATTATAATTGCTGCAGATGCCCTGCACATCCTAGACAACCTTTTCACTTACAAAGGGTCCTAAGTAGCATCAGCAGTAATATAAAGATTACAGAAATCTTCCTTCCCAGATGCACAATATCAACAGAATCCCTCCTATGCAGCTTAGTTTAATATAGATCCTCATATGTACAGAAGATAAAGTAGACCCTCCAGCGTGCTCTGAAGTCTGGTGCTCTGAGCATATTGAGAACATGAGGTTGTTGAGAAACTTCCAAGAGTCAGAACTCTTCTATAAGTCTCATTTCTTAAGTTAGTCTCACAAACCTGCTGTGCTATTAGTAGATATAATTATTCCTTTTTTGATGGGAGGAAAAAGAACTGGGAAATGTAAATGGCTTATTCAAGGTGACACAGGAAGTCTGCGAAGAGCTGCAAATTGAACCCAGGTTCTCCAACTCCCAGTCCAGTTATTATATCAATCCCAAAACCTTCCTTTCTCTACTAGATATTTAAAAACAAAAACATTTATAACTTGACAAACAGTCAAGTTTTTTCTTTACACATCAAATTGGATGCCTGAAGTGAATTTTTCTTTTGAATTTGATTCAATTTAGTACATAGTCTCAATTAGCACAAGATTTCTTAAATTACTAAAATGATAACAGAATCTAACTTAGTAGTAATAGTAGTAGTAGTAGTAGTAGTAGTAGTAGTAGTAGTCGTAGTAGTAGTAGTAGTACTTTGTACAGCGTTACCATTTTAGTTCAGGCTCTCATGGCATTTTGTATTCCCTAACTAATATTTTAAAAAAATAGGTCCTACTTTCCAGAGTTTACAATTGAAAAGATGAGATTATAACTTCAGAGACATGCTGAGAATTATTTGGTAAATTTTATCTATTTTCTAACTCATTTTTCTTCATTGTAAGTGGATTATAATAACTGCTTCTTCCCTAGAAGCTCAGTTGCAAGGTCCAAATAACTGGGTGGGGAGGTGGTTTTGTCTTCATAACTTATTATAGAGTCACAGGGGTCACTTGCAAGTACTGAACTCCCAAACTAGAGTTAAATCTCTAAATAAACATCACCTTTCAGAAAAATGTAACCAGCTCTGAAATTTACATATCTGTGCATGTATTAAGTGTATGTATATAAATATATAGACACAGATGCAGGAAGAGGAATAGTAATTATCTTGAAATGCACACAACTAATATGCACTTACATATAAGTTGAAAATACTGCTGTCTCTTGGAAATGTCCCAAGAGCAGCTTCAACTGCTCATTAGTTCACTTTACCAGGAAGAAGAAAAGAATTTGTTCCAAGTATCTGAATAAAGAAATATAGTTTAAGGAGGTGACAGAAACAGAGCTGGCAGCAGCAACAACTTATTTGAAGTTTTTAACTACTTAGGTATTTCACTTCTAAATTACTCCCAGTTCTTTTTACAGTGCCATCAGCCAGACTGAACTCTCCTTCCTTTCATCCTGTCTGTTTCCTTTGGACTCTTCCCATCCATGCCAAAAACATTTTTAAAATGTTCAGTGGTGTGGTAAATCTACAACAGGAAACAGCTGGTATTGGCAGCTGGCAGGACAGGGCAGGAGTCAAGATGGGGTTTCGGTCCCAGTGCTGAAGCTCCTGTGACCCAGCGTGTTCTGTGGTTCCAGGTTATTACATGGTGAACTCTACCTAGAAACAGTAGCACGGCCATCAGGGGAGGCAGAGCCCTGCTGTGAAACTGCTGACCTCTCACAGGTGGGATGGTTCATTTGATAAGAGGAGAAAATTAGGATCTCATTTCGAGCTGAGACTCTCCGTCACAACTGTATATGGTTTGTGATAAGATTTATCAGTGCACTCTGCAGACACTGTGTTCATAATTTGTTATACAGCAGGAAGCAATTTTTATTATATGATTTGGCAGAGGAGTGGAAGAGAGACTATTTAATTTGTAGCTGGAGCCATTGTGAATTCCACAAGAACAGCTCCAGTTTCCTCTTGAATTTTGGTTTTCCTGGAAAAAAATCTAACATTGTTTGCCGATGGGAAGAGGACCTAATGGGGGCAATCAACTGTTCTTCCTTTCTTCTGAGGTCTGTTCTTACAGAAGGGATGAGAGGACAGAAGAAGCCAAATTTCTCAAGAAATTAATTCTTCATGCCTAGGCTTCTTGCTCTAGATTAACCCTCCACCCTTTCTTCTCCTGCTAAACAGAGGAAATAAAGGAGGAATCATAAGATGGACATGCTTACTTTGAGGTGCAGCAGAGGAAGATATCTACATTAATTATCTTCAAGATGATAAAAAGAAGGGAAGAACTAAGGATATATGTCTTTGGAGGAGAAAAAGGGCTGTGTGGGATGAAGACAAAAATGGGTGGTGACAGAACCAATGAGACTAGGAAAGATAGGAGAGCTGTAGGAATAAGGCACCGAATCATCTTATCCTGTGCATCTGTGGGAGCAGGAAATCTAGGGTGATCCTTCAGGGAACCAGGTGCTCTGGGGCTGAAACGGGACAGGAATAATTCCAAACCTTGAAGACAGGCCAAACGGTTCAATGCAGTAGTTTTAAAATAAATCAGATTAAATATACCGATACTCTGGGAATTAATCGCATGGTTTTGCAAATCAGGCTTGTGATTTTTGATCCTCTGAAAACTGTCAACACCGTGTGCAGTGCGTAACCACATATGTGAGACAGCTTTTTGTATGGGTGCAAGGGAGAGCCATAAAGTGTCTTCCAGAGCATTTACAAGACACAAAATGACTTTATCTTCCTCTCCCAGAAACCAGGTTCATGAAGAGGGGTGGTCCATCAACAATCCTTTACAGGGAAAGTCCACCAGAAGACTGAGTAGTTGAATTAAGGGGTTTTCTGTTCTTGCCAGTTGAATAAAATTTACTTGTTCCATTTATTTTTCTTCTCTTGTTTTCTTGTCCCCTTAGGCTGGGATGTAAAATTTCACTGCCAAGATATAAGATGACACCATACTCACATGTTTTTCTGTCCTAACTCACATCATGCACCAATCTCCTCTCATGCTGCTTGGTTCTCCCACACATTCGTTGGCCGTTCCCTTGTCTACACCACTCACAGGGATAGAGGTTGGGTTGTGAACTTGGATAAAAACAAACAATTCTTGAAGAGGACCTTTATGTGAAGGAAAAAAGTGTCTTCATTTTTGTTCTTTTATTTATGCTGTCAGTTTTCTTGTGACTGTTATAGTCTGTTCAATCAGAAAATTTAGTTCTTCTGCTGGAGTATAATTAAGCAAATGATTGGAGAATATTGTAATTGCAGGTACAATGCTCTTCTGTCTTTCAAATTCTACCTAAGTACTAGAACATATTCTATTGATTATTTTTGATCTTGCTCCTTTCTAGTCCTGACCCTTTTACCCTTGTCCTGATGTCTGTAACTGCGATCCTTGTAAGTCAATCAAACTACAGGTACTCTCTTAGGGGACCATTTGTTTTTATTATTGCAGAATGGGTGAAGCAAGGCCAGTGATTGAACAAACATGACTATCAGATTCCCATGAGAAACAATATTTAGTAATCTTAGCTAAAACATGTGGTATAAAGACTTTGGCATTATCAGCTGGGGTTGACCACAAATCCATGGACACTGTTGGGCAACTGTGCCAACTACAAGCCAGAATGAATGAATGGTTCACAATGAATTTGGCTTCATCTCCTCATTTCCAGTGTTTTCCATTCAATAGTACTCTGTGCAGATGGATAAAGGGAAATGGAGCGAGATCTCTGAGATCACTAGGTCTGGAGAATTAGAGCACCGAGACTGTGGAGTACATACCAGCACATACTCGCATCTGGTACACAGTCCATGTCTACAGAATTATCTTGTCTAAATTTTTCTACAAATAGGGTCATGAAATATTTCTCTAAGGCAATATGTTGGGCTTTGACACTACAACTTCCATAAAGGAGCAATTACAACAGGTTGAGTAGAAGAGCAGCACAGTAAAAAAAATAAAAAGCCCTGGGAGATTTACCAACTATCTGGAACGCACAGGATGGTGAGCTGGCCCAAGCCATTGACTAATATCACCAAGTGACCTTTCACTGATTGTTTGACCCCTTTGTGCCTTAGCAAGTTCAGCTGGAAATAAAAGTAAGACTTCACCGGAAACCAGACATTGAGTGTAAACTGTGGTTTCCTAGATAAATAAATTACAAAAGAAAGTTTTAAAGGATTCACACGGCCAGTGTCTAGCACTTTGAACAGACAATGGGTAACAAAAACCGTATGTGCAAATGCTGTGTGGCAACACTGCTGTACTACAGATTCCCCATCCAAATTTGCAAATGATCTAAGCAGCCCTTGTTTCTGAGCCTTTGAAATGACAGTGAGCCAAGATAGAATTCCCTTGGGGCAGGACCCTGTCACAGCAGCATTAGTACCAGTTGCTATATTTCATAGAGTTAAGTAAAACTTTATGGCAGAAGTGTGGAAAAATATATCTGTTCATACCATAAACAAGCATGAATCTAATCATCTTTGCTTTTCCTGAGATAACTCTAGTTCCCACTCATAACCATTTACTCAGATGAATTATTCCATTGAATTCAATGGGATTTTCCTTAGTAGTGTGTTATATGGGAAATTTGAGGATGTCCCTGTATTGGCCAGTGTTGCAGTGAGCCATGATCAGCAGAACCAAGAGGACCAGAAAGTTCTCTGGTTTAAGGCTCCTACAGCTGCAGAACCCCTGAAATTACAGGGAACACCCCAAAAGCTGTGATCCATGCCGCACCATTGGCTTCTGTTCTCCCCACCTCCCCCTTAACCCATTTGCTGTAATTCCTGCTGCCCGCCCTTGTTACACCCCCTGTTTCAGTTTCTGCTGGCTGCTGTGTGTTTTCCACGCCCGTGCTGTCGGGGTACAAAACGGCCCCCACACCACATGGCTGGCGGGATTGCTCCGTGGTTTTTACCACACTCAATAAACCCTTTCACCCTATGGAGACCCCCTCCGCCTTTTCCTTACCTCCTTCGTGTGCTGTAGCCATCGGGGGTCGAGGCGAACCCATCTGGGGATTCGCCCGTCCTCCCGCGCTGAGATCGGTCTCCATCCAGCCTCCGCCCGGGCAGGCAGAGAATGCTAGGTGCCGGGACACTGAGCTAGCCAGAATGGCACGTGAAGCAGGCCAGTGACTGAGATTTTGAGCATTTTCTTCCAAGTTTGGATATGTATATAATTATTTAAGTTTGGGTGAATGGAAAGCTTTGCCCAAGCAATTGGGGAAAGCATATGAGGAAGGCTGACTCGTCAAGGTCCCAGCTGAGCAACTTGTCTCACAGATCTGAACTACAGCCAATTCATTAAACTTAATTCAGCAGACTTTCTAGAAGCCTATCATCTCTGATGAGATTTACTTCAGTGTGTAGCCTCAGATCACTTACTACCATAAGGGCATTCCCAATTTTGATACAGTTAGTCATGTCTCATTACTGACCAAAACTGGTATTTGGTGCTGAATACTTCAAAATAATTTGTCTATATTTTTTTCAAATTCACAAAGCTTGTGGAACTCAGGAGATGCATGTTGTGGTGGAGGAAATGTGTTGCATCCGGGGTATTTTGACTTCATTCCTAGTACCTCATAAAACTGGCTGCCAAAATTGAGACCTAGAGCAATCTAATGGGATTTAATAGCTAAATATTCCAGATCCACAGGGGAATTTTGCACCCTTTCTTTTCAGGACTCTAGCCTTGACCTCTACTATCAGTTATCAACATACTGGACTCCACTCTGACCCCACTTGTTTCTCATTTGGTTGATGATGTGCAACACCAAGAGAAAACTGTGTATGGCATCTGGGAGCCTACATCCCACATACCCGTCACTAGGAAGACACTTCAGTCAGAATGGTGGCACATGCTGAGAGTTCAGCTGAACTCCCACTGTTCCACAATCCCTTTCACCCTTTTATAACTCACATCAAATCCCACGAACCCCATATTTCATCTTTTTTATACCAGGACTTTCCATCAGGATCTCCCTGGCAGAAAGAACGCGACTATCATCTGCGGTGAGACACTGTCTTGCTAGGAATCTGATTATTTGACAACCAGCATTTCATTGCTTCAGAATTGTTCTGAATTGTTTCCACTCTGGTCAAACCTAGAGAGTGTTGCCAGCAGACACAGATGGGGTTGTCAAGAAAATCTGAAGTGCTGATATGGCCACGTGCAGACTATGACTCACAGTAGAGAAGTATCCTCTGTAGATCAGAGGAGTCTAGGCTGACAATTCTGCCACCAAGAACATTGTGACTTGGCTTGTGCAAACATTACATACAAATAAATAGCAATATTTATGTGACTTACATGATTAAGAATCAGACAAAACACTTCTGGACCATTACTCTTAGAGCACAGTTTACATGACACAAATTCAAAGGGATTTTAACTGTTGAATCAGCTAATACAAGGACAATGCATAATAAAGCTCCTTCCTACTTCTGAATTAAAGTAGATTTTTATTTTATACACTGAATAAAAAAGTCTTTTAAGAAAAGCCTTATCAGAGTTTTGCACAGGCAGAGGTCTACAAGATACTGGAATAAGACCAGAAGTTGTTCTCAAGCTTGCCAAGAGTTGACAGAAGCAGGTATTGCAGTATAGGTAGCACCTGGTGTGGTCCATAATGCCACCTTGCCTTCTTCCATTTTACATTCACCTCAATTCATTTACAGTCTGGAGAACAGACAGCACAGGCAGTTCTTGCTCCAAGTGGTCCTTACCCTGGCTGCACATGTGGCTGAGGAAAAAGCTGTTTCTTAATATACATACAGCTCTAGCCATAATTGCTTTCATGAGAGCTGATCACAATGCAGCTCTCCGAGCGCGTGTGAGCGAGTTGAATTCCAGACTGCTGGATATCTATTGTTTTCCTCCTTGCTGTGTGAAAAGAGCAATTCTGTATATAAAAAGCCTGTTGGGAGAAACGTGGGTTTTTTCCCCAACAGTGAGCAGATGGCTCACAGATTTTGTGCATCATTTGTAAATTATTTCAAAGTCTATTTATCTATTCCAAAGAGATTACTGGAATCTACATCTGCATTTTCTTGTAATTGTTTCCATGTCACATGAATGAGACATAAGAGAGTTACAAAGGAAAGATGATCACCTATAACATAGCTGGCTGACATCTGCAAGAATTTGGGAATCTATCTACTAAACTCTTCCTAACTGCACCTCTTTCCTTAGCCCCTATTACTTTTTAATAAATTTTTCAGGGAACAACGAGAAATCGGTGTTACTAAAAAATCTTCAAGATGATAAATCACTAAGTCACAGAAATCAGCATAGCAGGGATCTCAGGAGATCATCTATTCCAATCCCTGGAGGCAAAGCAAGACCAGTTATTCCCAAAATAGCCCTGACAGATATGGTTTACCTTGTTCTAGAAAACCTCAGAAAAAAATATTAAAATTTTACTGGTTATTAAAACAAAAAAGGAACAAAGAAATGTGAAGTATTACAAACTCTCAGAGATTTCATCTCAGCTGCAAATCAAGACCTTTCTAGGATGCGAAATACCAGGACACTTCTATATTATCATGGTCATAACAATTTTCAGGACCATGACATTCTTGCTCTTTCTTCAGTGTAGACTAAGTTACTTGCCAATGTATGGAGACAAGATGTTTTTAAGCATCTTTTCAGTTCTTGAAATGAGGTTTCTAGAGACAGGATCTCTTTGGAGATGGCTACAGAGATAGGTCAGAGGTTGCTTAATAAGTGGGTGTAGAATGACTACACACCGCTATGTAGTATCACACAGTTTCTGGGGTGGTCTTGAATAAGTCAGCACGGCAAGACTGCTTTGAAAAAGGTATCAGGACCAGGCTCTAATCCTGTGATAAAAAGATAGGAACTTGTTGGACTGAACTCAGCATATCTCCTAGGAAAAGATTTGCATGAAGACTGGATGGAGACCTGCTGGGTAGAACAGGTTAGGCAAGCTCTTTAAGAAAGTTGTCTAACTGATACTAACTTTTTAGCCATACTGAAATGCAAGCCACAACCCTCTCATCTCAATCATTTTGTTAAAGGTTTAAGAACAGAGGTACTCTCCATCTTGTTGATGAAATCGTGATGAAATGTGATAAAGAAAAGGTGTAGTCAGATTTGAAAAATAAGAAAACTTAAACTTTAAAAACAGTGTCGCTTAATTCTGTGTCATAAAGGATGTACTAATCAAAATGCTTGCTTAGTTACCCCATAATACTTGGGAGAAACCATTTCACCGGGTTTGCAAAAGCACTGATATCATCAATAAGACATGATAGTCCTACCTAGCGATTTACTTCTAAACATTATTTTTGTATGCATCTGTAAAGATTCGAGAGAAGTTTTCTGAAGGGCAAAAAGAGGTAAGAATTTTACATAAAGACTTGTTTTTATGAGTGAGGACATGATTCTAGTTATCTTGGTCACACCTTTCCAAAATGTTACATATGAAATCCAAACCTTAGATAATATTCATGGAATCATGGAATATACTGAGTTGGAAGGGACTCATCAGGATCATTGGGTCCAGCTCCTTGCTCTGAGAAGGACATCCCAAGAATCCCACCATAGCTGTTCTGTGTATTCCAATATTACCCCAAATCTGCTGTCATTACACACAGGAATTCCTGTCTTGAGAGCACAGCCATAGTTAAGAATAGACATCATAGCCAGCTTATTAAGGGATAAATAAGGTCATTGGGAGTTCTGTTGAGGATTTCACTTGAATGACAGGAAGGATGCTGTGGTCTCAATATAATTCAAGACATTGGAACGGCAGAGTCCTAAAAAGCTAACACAGGATGCAAAGGGTTTCTCATTATTAAAAAATAAAAATAAAAATAAAGCATCACAGGAAACCTACACCCACAAATTTTGGCTTTTTTGGGGGTTTTTCTGTTTTGTTTTTTTTTTCCCCTGTGCTCTGTGTGCTAGGGGTGTGAATGGCAGGAGACCAGGGAAACAGAGAGAAATTAGGAGGATGATCTTTCTATCCTCCTAACAGAAAAACAGATGGAGTTGCACAGCCTGAGGTCTTTAAATCTTAAGGAACTGATAAAATAATCTCTAATAATTTTCAGTTTTCCTATCTCTTTCCATAAGGAGGGTTCAGCTCCACTGGATCTACACATAAACAGGTAATGTATCTTTACCTCTCAGGGCCCTTAATTCCTGCGTCACCTCTTTTGAGGGATGAAATGCATTGGTTTAACTTACCTCTGCACTCAATACATGGCTATCTGAGGGCAAAGCAATGAACCTCGCTATTCATCAGCAGCTTAGAACAGCAAACGATCTTTTCTGTATTTAAAGATCTGTTAAATCTCTCTAAAAATGTGCTGTACAAAGTAAAATAGGCAAAGGCTATTTCAAATTCATTTTGCACATTTGCTTTTAATTTTCTTCTGGTGTTTAAGGGTGTTCTTGAGACTAGATTTCTGTGCACATTAAACTTCCCTGTTTTGTGTTTATGCAAGCAAAGAGCATGGGTCAGGGCTATGATGAAAAAAAATAGAAAATTGCTGGGGAAGGCTTATTTTACAGAGTGAAAAATATGTTATTCAGAGATTTATTTATCTATCTTTACATCTCTGTGTGTCTTTATTATTACAAGAATCACACAGTAATCATAAATATTCATAGTGATGCATGTTTAGCTGGGAGTTTGCAACAGTGCATCTTTCCCTCTTGGGCCTGTATTTGCCTTTGCATAAAGAGGCCCTGATCCCTGGCCAAGGCTGTCACATTTTGCCATCACACAGATGGATCACACTAGTGTGTCACCAACTCTGAGGCCAGAAGCAGCTCTGGAATGTCCTGAAATTGTCCAAATGGAATGTGTTTAGGCTGTTTTAGTTGCAGAAATGTTTATGAATGTTAAGTATTCAGAACTCTAAAGCTACTGAACCAATCTATTTGAAACTTGACTTGAACTTGAACACTCAATAAGAGATACAAAAGTCAGGCTTGAAGGACAGATTTTATTGCCATAGCAGCTGTGAGGAGCATATTGTTTCATATTTACAACTAAAGAAAAGTGGTTTTGACCAAACATCCCCAAAACACTTCCTTGTGGGTTTGGGCCAAAGCTGAATATTCCATTTTAGTAATAATTATTTAGTTAGAAACACCAAGGAAGATGGATTCAGTACCTGAGCCAGAACAGACAAAAAAGTAAAGCTCGGCAACATATATGGAGAAATTCCAAGACCAAAAATTTGACATTGCCACAGAAATTATAAAGTGCTACAAGAAACTCTCTTGTGTTTTCTGTATAACCTATTGACTGTTTATTCTGATTTAGGGGTTTTTGTTTGTTTTTTTCATTTCCAGCTTCAGCAATCTTTCCTTAGAGATCTCTTTAAGAGACAGTGTTTCTCAAGAAAGTCCCTAGGTTTATGTCCCTGGCTGCTTTGATACAGCATCCAGCAGTCAGCAATTTGTGCTCACTTGGCTGTGAACTTATAAAACAGGGATTTCACCCAGTGACAGTGTATCCCAAAAGAATGAAGTCAATATTTTCATCACTAGTATGTATTTTTCCCTTTATTATTACAATATTATGAAAAACACCCCTAATTGGGTTTAGAATACACAGATCTTAAGGAAAGCCTGTTCTGGGCAGGGGGAGGGAAAAAAGGGATCCCATGGGAGCCCAGAGGGAGCTTTGGCAAAGGTAAAAAAATGATGTGCTTTCACCTAGACACAAAATGCACTTCAGGGAAAACTGCTGCTGAAAATTTATCCTCTTAAGAATCTAATTCAAGGAGAAGGATATAGAGGCAGGCAGAATTTTCATTGTGCCTTTTGAAAATCCTTATTTAAATATTTTGTGGGTATATTGTCATGGTACAAATGTTTTGGGTTTAAAAATGCTAATTGCAGTGTTATTTAATAGCAGATTGACATAGAACAGAAAAAAAATGGACAAGATATTTATACAAATTTTTTGCAATATTCTTTCCTCTTTTGGTTTTCAGCAAAGTTCCAAATGCACTTTTGAAACACACATTGTGTCTACATTCTCCTCTTCAGATATTTTATATCCCAATTTCCTTTACTATAAACTGTTTATGTTAGTATTACATGACGCCAAGCCTTTCTGGTGAGTCCTGCATGTGGGATCAGAGAGTCATTATGATACCCCAATGAACAGACCCAGGACGCTGATAATGGTCAAATCACATCCACAGCTTATGCCTTTCAGAACAATATTCTGGTTTTGATCTTTACTCATTAATCAGAGAAAACTTCCACTGATCAGCATCTGAACACAAAGCAGCGGATCGATTCTTTCCTTTGCAGAACAGTCTATGTTTTAAAAGTAGTATTACGAGACTGGACAACATCCAGTACAAGTTCTTCTTGCTGAGATTTAAAAATTCTCTTCACCTTTACCTTTGGACACACATGAAGAGGAAATTATGTTTATTAAATTCTTGCGGTTAGAACCACTGAAGCAAAATGTGGGGCTTTTCTTTCTGCGCATTTAGGTCCAGATCTTGCGCCTGTAACTATAAACTGGCTTGCACTCTTCCCAGTGAATTGCTCAGTGCTTGCACTTATTAGAACTAATGAATGCTTTTTTTCCTCCTGTCTGTAATAAAAGCTATCAAATGTTTAATGCCTATCTAGCTTCCTTTACATCATTAACAGGAATGTTGAGGCATAATCTAATTATAGAACCTGTTATTAGGCAAATTCCAAAGAATTTTTTACACTGTGTGGCATTTCCCCAATCTGAATGCCATCAGCTTCAAGCGAACTTGTGGCTTCTTCTTTTCTATATAAAGTGATTTTATTTTCCTAAGGAAGATCTCATTAACTCCAGGCATTAACATAGCTGAGTAAATAAAAATTTCTGACCCTTTAGCGAGATCATGTGGCATGGAGTTTTTCCAGAACTCCCAAATTTTCTGGATGACATTGTGAGAATGAGGGTGGTAGCAGTGACAATAGAACTGTCAGCCAGCCACATACACAACGCGTGCATCAATTATATTTAAATACAGCATGAATTAAATCTAAGTATTGTTTAATTTGAAATAAACATAAACATGCACATTCTACCTTACTAAAAGCAACTACTAAAAAAAACCCTCTGAGAAAAAAGAACCAACCCTGCAATTATCTATTAGTCTCCCTTCTGTGCTTGAATTCATCACTTTAATAGTATGTTTCAACTATGAATCCTCAAGACCAACTCCCTGCCTATTTCATCAAGTACATTTGACTGAAAAAGTACATCAATAAGAGTGTGCCCTTTTTCATGGCTTTGACACGTGCTGGTGCACATTTATCCCTGCACAGAGTGCTATTGAAGTCTCATTGACATGACTGTGTAACGTGGTCTCAATTTAGACAAATAAGTGGTGCCAGGATGAAAATCCATAGCAAGAATGGCCATGAATGCTACTCTGTAAGGAGCTTTTACAAAAAATATGTATCTAGATTACTTCATCTGATCGCTAACTGCAAAGCATGCAGACTTGTGCTTTTCTTGTATGCTCCCAAAGATATTTTCAGGCATATTCTCGGCGTTTTCTGGAATCTCAGCTGCTACAGCCACATGACCATTAGTAATGGGTAATTTGACTTCTTGGATTCACTGCTCAGATAAAAATAGAACATGTGGCTGATACATAAGGAAGCAGATACTTTAGCAAATTTGTGTTATTTTAGAGGGTCAGGAATACTCACTGCAGTATAATTTATGTGGGGAAGGATGAAATTAAGCAACAAAACTCAAAACTTTACTTGCATCCCAAGTTTTGTTAGGGGCCTTTCGTATTTTTTGGCACTATTAGTATTTGGTAAAGGAAGAAACTGGTAGCCCATTAGAAGCTTAAGTGCTAAGTGACACCATTTTTCAGGCCAGGAACAAAGCAATCAATTACCAGCAAACAGCAGCAGCAGCTGGTAGGGAACATTGTATAAGAGTAGTGCTGAATAAGTCGAGGGTAAATGAAATGTGTCTTTGATAGAAATCGTATGTCAGCCCTTCACTGATGAAGCTGCAATATTTCCCATGGTTCATACTAATGAAAAACACTCCTCATGTCTTCTGGGAAAAGTTACTCTTTTTCAGCAAAATATTTTTGTTTTAATTTTGTTATTTCTATGGATGTTTTCTGGAAGAGAAAAAAATCATTGTTAATTATCTTCAAAAGTTTCCTATTTATCGCTGCAATAATTTCTCCATCATGCAGAAAGTATGTTCAATTACTGTTTAAAAAAAATACCAGAAAGAAATTATACTTGTCTTCCAGTTCAGGTGCCTTAAAAGTACTTGTAGAGGAGCAGTGTTAGTCCTACCTAAAATCAATGTCCTTCTTCCTTTTTTCTATTGAATTCCTTTTATTTTGCTCCCCAAATACAAAGAGATTGGGGTCTTACATACACATTTTGACAAGTTTTCCTTGAGTTTATAGTTCAGCCACAACTGTCACTTTGACAAACTGGTTTAGTTAATGACAAGTTCAAACAAACTGCACTTGTTCTTTCTCAGTTTAATCAGCAGATAACGCAAACAGCATGGCCTACAAATTGGGTCATGTTCAGGAATCAGTCATCCCAGGCTATTGGCACAGTGGTGAGAGAGAGGGGAACCTCCAGCTTTCTGGGGATGCCTGGTTTTTGACGTGGAGAGAGCATGTGCTATCTGCAGGTGTAACACTAAGTGATGTGAACCCAGGCGGAGGGGTGGCTGTCTCCACATTAGCTGTAAAAGGCACCTGGGGCAACTCTGATCTCCTCTGCAGTTGGATCAAGCGCCCATGAAGCCAGTACAACTCACCTTCTGGCCATGGATGTGTCTTCACTAGATTAAAAGTTCCTTTTTCTTGGAAGGCTGAAACTATTTTAGAAGAGGATTAAACTGCACATTTTATGTTGCACTCAAATAGATTGTGTACTAAAGTTCAAGGTATAATACTACCTCACAACTTTTGGTACTAGAGCAAGCAGAGTACATTTGGATCAAACAAAACTATGAAATTCAATGACATCTTTAAAGTGATAGGTTTAAATCTTGCCTACCTCCCTAATGCATCAGAATCATAACATATAATACAGTTCAAATTGAAAGAAGTCAGAATAATACTGTGGATCAAACAGAAAAAGAACCAAGACCCTTTCACCTCTCAATGACCATTTCTAAGTGTGGCCATGCCAGTACAATTTATTTAAAGTCCTCAAAATCCTCTACATCCAGAAGGTGTTTAACAACCTCTATGAAATTTTTGAGGACTCTTCATCCAGCTGAAAGCAGAATGTAAACCTCAAAAGGAGAGTGTCTCAAAACATCATCAGAAAAGCACAAGTTGCAAGACTTTTGTTGTGGGCTGAGTTCTGTTCTGCTCCCACAAGTGATTAAAAACTGTCTTTCCTAAAAATATAGCAACAACTCTCATATCCCCAGTGATGTTTCTAAGTATCATTAGTTGATGGGCTGCAATTCTGTAAATGTCAGCTCCCTTAAAATATTCAATTTGGACTATACTTAACATTAAATATTTCTAATTTTATTCAAAGAGCCGTTATATAATCTCACTGGCAGTGGGGAATTAAGATGATTTGGGGGCATTTGTAGTGAATCTACATACCATAGAATGTTTGAATTTTTTAAGTATAGCCTTAGAGCTGCATGAAGCATCCGGAGTATTTGCAACCAGTTTGACTTATATTTCCCTCACATTATTGACAGGAATTTCAACTGTTAGTCCAGCTTTGGACATCAGAAGAAATAAAAGCTCGCTTCATATAGAATTCATATAGATCAATAAAAGTAGATGCTGCAGAAGAGAAAAGCAAGTATTGTAGTACTTAGAAGTATTAGGCTTCTATCTCTAACTTGTCATAGTCAGAACTTGTCATAAACACTTATTTAATGTAAATTTATATATGTGCTTTCATAATGCCAAATTGGAAAAAAAGTCTGTCTACTATCATCAAAATATCTAAACAAAGGCCACCAACTCTTTTTCATCTGCTGAGTAAGCCATGGCTAAAAGGCAACCAGGTGCAATGCATTTTACCAAACTGCTGGCCTGCATTTTAAGAACTTTGTCTTTGCTCTACTAATATTAAAAAAAAAAGTATATTCATAAATCTGTAGCAATGAGCTGACATTTCAGCCCCACAGATACGATTGCCGACATCAAGATGTAAGGGTTGCAGCAAGTATTGCATCCCCAAAAGCGTTATAAAGTTTAAATCTGCCTGTACTCTTTTTCATGTTGTAAATCTGTGATCCTGGTGTGAGCACCTCCTACTGCAGGGGAAGGAGTGGGGCTCCAAATGGCAGCCAGTGGGAGGCTTGGAGGCTGTTGCACCTTTAATGACTTCCAAATCAAAAGCATGAAGACCAAAACACACTTCCCAAGCAATTTTCCCATTCGGAGTTGGTAGTCTGCATCATTTTCTCCTGTACCATTCCTGTTATTCTCAATAGTAGAGTGTCAGTCGTTTCGGTGCATTTTTTAACATGGAAAGAAAGGGGGTAGGGTGGGAGAAGGGATCTATCCAATGATCTCAAAGCATATGTTTTTGATTCTAATAAGATTATGGATACCAAAGGAATAAAAATGGAAATCACTACTGCCAAGATATGAAAGAAAGTTTGCATAGTAAAATAATTTAAACCCTAACATTTGGACCCAATAAGGCTAAGAGAACGTTTATTCCATATTTTTAGAAAGTATGCTTTTTCTGCACATTAAGTGGTACCAATAAAAAATAATGATTCTCACTCAGTTTATTTCTATAAATTATATTGTTTTATAGTTTTCCAGGGCATGGTTATGTGTCAGATTCTATGGCAAACACCTGGGTGTAAAATGCAATAAGCTTGTTACTTCCAGAGGGGGTTGTGGGGAGGAGAGCAACAGTCCTCCATTCTCCCCAGAATGTACCTATTTCCAAGAAAACTGGATCACAGCTCATCTGAAAATGGCCACATTCTTTTTCACACTTTAAGAATTATCATTTACATCTCCTCTTAACTTGTTAGTGATATAAAACTGAACACTTCAGGAATCAGACCCAGCAACAGCTTCAGAGATGAACATGAGTTGGTGGTGTTTGCCCAGTGCCTAATGGGTGATTGCCCATACTGTGGTTTTGCCCTTTATTTTAGCGTAGGTCAATGTACACAGAATACAAAGCAGTACATTTACATGAATTTTTAAGAAGTTATGAATGTCACAAAAATTTCATAACTTTCAAAAGTTATGCTGTTACAAAGACTAGCACTCAGATGTTATGGGTAGAATACAGTCAGGAATGCCCGTACAGCATCAATTTGGCCCCTTTTATGTATGCACTATAATTACAGCTGGTTGGAAATTTTCCATCTAAACATTTTTTTTAAGTTAAAAAAAATGGTTTTCTGTGGGAAAATGCTACTTTTTCCAAAAATGCTTTGATTTTCCACAGGGAAAATGTAAGCAAAATACATTCCTTTGGATCAAGTCAACTCGATTCTAAATATTTCAGCTTGTCAAGCTGAATAAAAGGACTTCATTTCAGGTCTGCATGATATAAATCTATGTATGGCAGAATTGCTGTGGTGCATCACAGAACTTGCAGCTGAAATCAGCTCCTCTGTTTCAGGACAGAGACAGTGTGGTCCCTTTCTTGCCAATTTCTCCCCCATCATGCAAACAACAACATCAGATCATACACCATGAAAGCAAGAGGAGTCAGTAGCAGCTCAGGAGCCACATGGAAATCAAACAAAACATGGGAATCATTTCCTGGTATCTTAGCCATCTCAAAATTAGTTATGATGCCTAAGCAGCATGGTTAAAACCTCTGATTAGAGACAGTAAATGCCTTCAGAAGACAATTTGTCCTCTCCAAAGATAGATAATTAAGGCAGGTAACACTGAAGGGGAATTAATCTCTGCCACCCTTCTCCACTGATTAAGGATGGATCCCAGAAGCCTACCTTAGACTAGACACTAGCCTTGCAGAAAGCAGTGAGATGCTCCTACCCTTTGGGCTGACATCCTCCCAGTCAGCTCTCTGTTCTGATTTTTGAGGAAATTTGTGTCTGCCTTCACTCTCAAAGTTAAAATGTTGGGACAAATCCCTGAGCATGAACAGCATCCTGCTGATTTCACTGGAATTTCAGATCAGCAAAGACTTCTCCATTGGCCTAGAAAAGAGAGCATTGAAACAAATCAATCACATACCTAGCAAAAGAGTAATTACTATTTACCTGTAAGGTAAGGTTGACTGTTGTAGGAAAATTGACATAATTTTAGGACACGAGGAATTTTTTGTCTAAAAAGGTAAATCCTTATAAATTACCGGCAGTGATACATGCCATAACACATATTTAGAGAAATACTTATTGTTGGACTGTACTTTCTGCAAAGTGTCCAAAGGGCAATCAAGAACAATGCACCTACACAGTAATCACTGCCCACAATCCGGGGAGCAGGTATCCCTTTCCCTGCCGAACTTAGTCCGATCTCACGGGACAGAAGGAGGATAAGAGAAGGCAACACAAATCTAGCTCATGATGTCATCCAGTGCCATGTCAGAGTCATGTGTAAGAGATGCTTTTTGCTAAAAAGGAAGGCTATCCATAGAGGAAAGGCACTGAGGAGACAGAGGAGGAATGTGAGAGGGACAAGCAGGGAGAGAAGAGGAAGTGGAAGGTGTATATGGTCAATTACACTGGAGAGAGGGAGAGTCCAAAGTGCATGCCTCAATAACTTTTGCATTTCTTGAATTTACAATACTCACTTTTGCAACCTTATAAAATGTTCATAATATTGTTTTCGAATACAGAATATAAACCATATGTGCCTGTGTCAAACTACATATAATACGCATGTCCTGGGTATTGTGTTTTGCAAATTTAGCAACAGTCTCACACACACACTGCTCTCATTAGCATACGTGTAACCACAGTGAAGTTAATAGGATTAGAGCTTGTCAGGAATTTTTCAATTAAACTCTTTTTTTCATTGGAAAATACCACTTCATTGAAATTTAAACTGTGCATGAGAACCTAGAGGTTTGGGTGCAATTTGCTTTAGGAAAAGTTCCCCAGGTCCTGGAATTTTGATGAAAACCGGGAAAAATAATAGCTCAGAGTAAGGTTGTAGTACAGGGCTGGACACTGGAGAACCAAACATGAGTGCCTGCTGCATTGCTGGTACACCATCAAGGAGATCCTGACTTAGCCTGCTGTTCATCCAGGGGTGAATTCTGTCACCTCAGTCTGAGGCCAGCTTATCAAATCCTGTGTTTCCCATAGTGCACAACACAAATTAGTGACATATCTGTCTAAGCTCCCAGATGCAATCTGACTATCCAGTAGCTCTCTGCAGATGAACTGTCCCATCATCTTCTTCTAATCTTAATGTAGGCATGGGGGTGTGGTGGTGTTTCTCCCCCTTGCAAGCTTTTCCTTTAGAAGAAAGGTAAAACACTTTGAAATCAATAAGGTTAAGTTTTGCTTGAAATAACTCTTAAATTTTGTGAAGGTGCTGTCAGAGTGTGGTATCCCTTTAAAGAGCAGCAGATATGCTGGAAAGGCACCAAAAAAACTTCTATACTTTGTAATAGCATCTTTAAAACAGCAGCACTAGAACAGAGGAGCTCAGGGGAATGCACAAAAGCCACTTACTCTCCAAAAATAGTTAGTAATGCTTCACTCTGTTGAAGTTACCAGTGGTCGATCATTGTTGGTTGAAAACTAAAAATGTATACTTTTACACTCTTAGCATAGGTCCACGGTGCCAGCTGGCTTTCTGGCTTAGATCTGCAACCTAGGGGGCTTGCGGGATCTCAACATCTGCAAAGTTATGCTTTGATTTCTGGCACCGTCAGATCTCAAGGGAACAAAAGCAAAGCAATCGCCAGCCAGAACTCACATTTTGACATGTTAAGCAAGGGGCTGCTCCTCAGAGTTTTTGCCATTTGGAGAAGAGCAGTGAGCTATATACTTGCAGGGGAGAGCAGAAAGAAAGAGAAGCCGGCAGACATCAATGTTACAGTATTTCTGCTACCAGAGAGAGTGGCTATTGGAACTAGAGTGAAGGAAAAAATTATGAGAGAGATGGGAATGGAAGGGAATTGGTGGTTTGGTACTCTAGTGCTTGTACTCTGTTCACAAAAAACACTGAAAAATTAAAAAAGCATAATTATCTAGTATTGAAGCTGATGCTAAAAGACAAAGACGATGAATTCTAGTGTTAGTGAATATATTATGCCCTATTATCTTTCATAAAGGCTTTTAAATTTTTTTTCACACAACTAACATACAACATAACATTTTATAAAAATGTATGACCATGCAATCAAAGTGAGACTGTTTTATATTAAAAAAACCAGCATGTGAAGACTCTAGCAGATTCAGAAAATGTGGGTACTCTTCCTAGGTGCTTTTATAGGACCGTACAAGAAAAAATCTGAAAGTTGTGGGTAGGAACTTAAATTTTCTCAAGCGCTTGCACACTCAGCACTTTAGGAATTGCTGTTCTGCAATTCTGAAATTACTGCCTGACACTCATCATGGCTGTCTGCTGATCCCAGGGATTTACAATAGGTCACTGGTGTTTAGTGACCGGTAACTCTTACCACCATTTCTCACAAGAAAATGAACAGAGAAAACTTGAGCTGGAACATTTTTTCAGTATAAAAACTACAGTGATTTCTTTCCTGGGCAACAGAATCGTTTCCATTCATATCAGCTCAGAATGTCCCTTGGAAAATCATTTTCCCAGTACATGATTTAAACCACGCCAATTTCTGTCTTTTTTTATTTGTCTCCTTCCTTAAATTCCTTTCTTTGCTCTATCTTCATGTCCTTTCCTATTTTTTGCCTACCTTCCTCCTCCCATTTCTTATGAATACAAAAAAGCAATTCTCCTTGGCATTGAGCCTGACCATCCACGTTGTCCATTGGCAAAGAAGCACCTTATGCTTTTCCTTCATGGTCAAGAATAATTTTTTGGTAAGCAACTGAAACAAGGAAATTAATAAAAAGCACTTAAAAATAAAAACAAGGTGAAAGGTCAAAGCTAGTGAAGGGTCTGGAGTGCAAGTCTTGCAAGAAGCAACTGAGGGAGCTGAGGATGTTTAGACTGGAGAAAAGGAGGCTGAGAGGAGACCTTATCACTCTCTACAACTCCCTGAAAGGAGGTTGTAGCCAGGTGGGGGTCGGTCTCTTGTCCCAGGTAACAAGTGACAGGACAAGAAGAAATGGCCTCAAGTTGCACCAGAGTAGGTTTATATTGGATATTAAGAAAATCTTCTTCATGGATAGGGTTTTCAAGCCCTGGAACAGACTGCCCAGGGAAGTGGTTGAATCACCATCCCTGGAGGTATTTAAAAGTCATGTAGATGTGGTGCTGAAGGACATGGTTTAGTGGTGGATGCGATGATCTTAGAGGACATTTCCAATCCAAAAGGTTCTGCAATAACTTTGCACTGCCCTTCCTTGGCAAGAAGCATCCTTCAGGCTCTTCTGTTGAAGTTTGCCATGATATCTAATGGGGAAATGGAAAATATGTACGTACTTGTTGTGCTGATACTCTTGAAGACTAATAATATGTCACAGCTGCCTCACCCTCCTCTGCTTAAAATTGTTTAATGTGTTTTACACACCAGCACTATAAAATCACCATCAGCATGGTCCTGCTGGGCCAGAGAAGTCCCTTCTGTCCCACATTTGTGTAACACCTAAGCCCTCTTCTGTGCTAGCCTAGGCTGCTCACAGGCTGCACCAATACAAACAAAACCAGTAATTTTAGAAAGGTATTGTACTCAGATTAAATTTAGGGTCCACCAAGATGTTACCTCATGCTCAGGAAATCCCAGATTGCTGGACATTGGTGGGAGGAGAGAAAAGACAGAAATATCTCTGCATGACCTTTGCTGGCTTTGGACACTTCCCTTAGCGTTTGTCAGAACCAGGACATTGGGCCAAGGGACCTTTAGTCTGATCCAGTGTAGCTGCTCTCACACACATATGTCCCTTCCCTTTACCTGCCTGATGGTCAGCAGTAAGCACTGAAATGGCCTTTTCGGGAAAAAAGACGTAGATTTAGCACATTTAGTACATGGCTTGTATGTATTTCCTGATATCTCAAAGGCAAGCATGAAACTTTGAGCCGTAGAAGGACTGAAGATTGCTGGAGAATCAGAAACTATTTACTTAAGAAAAGGAGACCGCAGGATGAAATGTCTGCAGTCATCTTGGATAAAATCCTGTTGTCTTCACAATGATATTGCACCAAAGACACCCCAAAACTGAAAAATCATGAAAGAATCCAGATTGTTCTCTAGCCACAGCCAACACTGAAAGAAGATTGACACCTTTTGTTAATAGGAATTCATTCACCTACAAAATTGCAAAGACAAAAGGTAGCAGCAGCATTCTCTCTCCACTACTTCACCTGTTCCATGAGTCTTGGAAAGGCAAATGCCTACTAAGCAATACAAAGAGGAAGATGATCTGATCTCTCTTCATGAAGTTCTACAATTTACTCCCAGCAGAAATCATGTTTCTTCAAGAGCTGAAACTCTCATTTCTTCTCTGGACTTAAGACAAAATCAGAAATCTGCTCCACAGTCTAGGTTCTGTAGTTGACTTAATTAGACAGACCTGAGCCCTGTCAGTAATTAGTCCCCATAACTCACACAAAACCTGAATGAAGTGGTAAACAAACAAAACAAAACAAAACAAACAAACAAAATAAGGGGAAAAAAGGGAAGAAAATAAGAAAAGATGAAGAGAAAAGAGAAAGCCTCACACTTCAAGGAGAAGCCAGTTGTCTTTTTTGGGAGGAAAGGATCTCTTAGACTGCAGAGAAATTATCTTGAAGGTGACACATTTCTAAAATGAGATCCCTTTTAATCCCTAAATGTAGGGGAATATATTTACCTTACACTTCCCAAAAAATGTCAGTTTCCAGAGGGTCAGTCTTAGAAATACACAGAAGCATAAGTAGATCTCCTCTCCTTCACCTGGATTTTGGTCTGATATTTTGCCCACTTCTCCCATCACCCCCAGCATTCCCCTAACATGAGATATGGCTTCACTTTCCAGGAAGACAAGAGTTTAGCATCCTTCAGTCTTGGTAATGCACAAATCCCAGCCCACCCACTTCCTCCCAGGGGAAGCTTCAAAGCAAGGGCAGGGACTGGAGTCCTCCGAGTGACCCTCCCAGAGGGGCTCTGGCCAGGACACAGGATGGGAGCCGAGAGGGCACTAACAAACAGGATGACCATGTGTAATCCTGTTGTACACTTCTCTCCTCTCATCCCCTCCATCAGCAGCCCTAAACACCATGCATTAGCAGCCAGCCTCTCTCTGGCAGTGGACTGAATACTCAACAGTTACATTCAGCATGCAGGAAAAGACAAAAACAGCTGGAAATGGCTTCGATGACAAGGCAGGCACATTGCAGAAGAAGAGGCTCACAGGATGGGATAGCATTTATTTGCTGTGATTGACAGAACTTTAACTCCTGTTTCCTGACTGACAGGACCATAAAGGGGGCTGCCAGACAGGATGGAGAGTAGAGACAATCAACAAATCCTTTTGTTGTTTTCTTCCCCCATTTTATTTTTAAGCTAACAGGACATTTCCCCTAAGATGGCTTTACCTCAGGCTTTTCATTATTGTTCTGCAGGAGGAAAGGACAGTATGGCCTCACAAACCAGGCACTGCCCGACCTGCCTGGGCTGTGTTCACAGGCTGTTTGCAGTCTGAAGGGCTGCGCCTTTCTTATTACACCAGAGACATGATAAAGTTATCCTCCAGAACCTGCCTCCATTTCTGCATCAGTAGAAAGAAGATTCTACCACTTTCCTATTTCCTTGTACCACTGAGTGCAAATATCCCAAAGAGCTCTGACTGTCTGGTTTGGCAAATCAGTATTTAAACTAACAGGAGAGAAAACAGCGTTAGAAGGATCTGATTATTATGCTGTGAATATGAATCCTGGGGATACTATTAAAGCAAATTATTTCACAAGAAAGTATTCCTGTGCTTTTGATTTCAGCATATGCACCATTACATTGACACAGACATAGCAGGAATTCTTCCTTTTACCCACCTGGGATCTACTAGCCCATCTTTAAAAGTTTTTCCACCAATAGTTCTGTCCAAAACAACAAAAGCATATTGAGATGTTCATAATACACTGTGTTTGCCTTTAAATGAAAGACAAAAATGACTAAGATTTTTAGGCCTTGGAGAGGCCTTGGAGAGACTTTGGTGCTATGGATGCACCTTTATCTTTTTGGGTGTTTGAAGATGGCAGGTGAACCTGAGACCTACAGAACTTGCACAACTATGGGATAATGTCCAAACAGAAATTGGCATGCTACTGTCCATGAGTACAAGCTTGAGTGAGGGAAGTCTCAGATCTTTGTCTCTAATGCAGTTTTATGTCACCAAGTCAAAAGTTGTTCCCAGAAATAAAGAGAGTACTTCTGAAAACATCTCCCAAACTCAAAAGTTGGCAAGACTCACACCTTACTTATAGGTTATCAAATAGTTTTGGCTAAAATATTTAAGCGCCTTTATTTTTATAGAAAATAATTTCCAAAACCTATTTTTGTGGCTAACAAAACAGTTCATCATCCAGACCAGTAGCCCAGTGTCTTCACAGGGCTTGATATAACCCCCACCATCTCCAAATATGAAAACAGAAAGTTCCTTACATCCAACTACACAGGTCTTTCTCTCCAATAATGTTTGAGAACAGTCTCTGGATAAAGAAAATCTTTTTTTCTGTACTTGCATTTGCATTTGCACACACCATTTTTAAAAAGAAGGTGTCTGTGTACAACAGTATACTCAAAGTGATTGGTTTTTTTAATAACGAAGCAATAATTTTATAAAAACTGCAGTTGTTACATTTTTGCAAGTCTACTCAGTGGCATTGACATTTCTTTAACCTCCATAACAAACCACACTTATTCAATACCACTCTTAGCATGTCACACTGCCCCAGTGTTATGTGATCACGTAATGAAAGACCCAATCATAAAATATAATATGCACAATGGGAACAGAATTAGGGTTACCAAAGGAACCGTAATTCTGAATTTCCTGACTCTTGTGGGTTTAAATCTTGAACTTAACATTGCATTAACATATTTTTAATTGAGCAAGAGGGGAAAGAAAAGAACATATTAAAAGTCTTTAATATTTAAAGACAAGGATTTCCCAACAAACATATTCTATCTTTCCACTTTCCAATAAAAAAAATCTCTGTAACTTAAACCTATCTGTGCTGCTCTCTTTGCAATGAGTTGCCTTAATTTTAAGACCTGTGATGTGACACAATTCATCTTTATTTTCAATTTGTTTGATCTTGCAATCTCTGATCTTGCCTGACTAGATTTTACTCCCTAGAAAGCACTCCCCAGCTCCTGTTAGCTGGAAAGAGAAGGACTTTTCCTGTTATAATTTACACACTAATATTAAATGCTTTTAAATAAATAATAGGGGTGGGGGAAGCACGTTCTTCTGGAAAAAAATCTAATTGGAGTTGGTGTAACTGTCTAGAAAAAATTTAATTCATTCAGTTTGTTTAACTTCATAAGATTCAAGAAACAAAAGAAAACAACTGTTTCTTTATTTTATTGTTCTTTTTCTTTCATAACAATGAATTTTTACCATAAGACTTCAGGTTTTATAAGACTTTAAATATTATATAACATTTTAAGCCACGACAGAGAATTTGGTCATATTTTTATTATTTTTTTCACATCATTCTGTTTTACTCACCCTATGGAAAAATCAAACATTTGATGTCGACTATTGTATAACAATCCTTTGACATGTCTCCGAAAATATGGCAAGTCTGTTGTTTTTGGAGAAAATTCTGCTTAATTGCCTGGTGTAAAAAGATTTTATAAATAGAAATTCTCAGTATATGCCTCATTTAAAATTAATTAAAGTCAGAAGGAGAGATTTACTGTTAATCTCATTTTTCTATTCTTTTTTGCTTCTCTTCTCTTCTCTTCTCTTCTCTTCTCTTCTCTTCTCTTCTCTTCTCTTCTCTTCTCTTCTCTTCTCTTCTCTTCTCTTCTCGTCTCTTCTCTTCTCTTCTCTTCTCTCCTCTCCTCTCCTCTCCTCTCCTCTCCTCTCTTTTTTTCTCTTTTCCCTTTTTCCTTCCCTTCCCTTCCCTTCCCTTCCCTTCCCGTTTATCTTTAGCTGTTCTAAGAATCAGACTATTTACTGTAGCTATTTAATAACATTCTAGCACAGGCATTCCTTTAAAAGGAGAAAAAAACTCTACCACCAAAGCAAACCCAGAGCAAAATAACAGAAATTCCCAATTTTGCGATTCACTCCCAGAGGTTTTGTCTGTCTTCATAAAAAGACCACTGGAGGTGAAGTTCTTAAGAGGCAGATCTCACAATAAGGAATTCAGCATGAGCTCCTCAACAGCCCAGATAAGAACAGATAAGAACAGATCTATGCATCCCGTTTCCAAAAGGAAAGCAGGGTTATTTTGGTGCTAGAAGTCTGTGTGTCATTTAACAGAGCCAAGTGTCCTCCGAGGACCCCACTGGGAAATCAATAGAGTTTTATGAGGTTAGCTGCAGCTTTTGTGTAAACACCATAACCTTTTATGATGGGAAACACAGTCTTTTGCTTTTTATGTAAAAATGGCATTGATTAGGGTTTTTTATGTCACATGTGGCCAAATCGTTGGTGGCTGTTCAAAGTGTATCAGCTGCAGTATGAAAGCCTGGAGGTCCAACACTAGATAATGGTTTATTTAAATATATTTTTTGCCCATTAAACTAGAGATTTGGGGACCTTTAAACCACAGAGGTAAGGAAATAGATTTTGTTTTATGAAAACTAATTCTTAGATAATTTACAATATAAAAATAGTTTGTTTCTCATTCATTTCTATTCAATTCCAAGCATGTACCAGGTAAAAACCTTCTGGTAATTTCCAGACGATATCGTGGCCAACGTTAGGTTTCTAATCTGGGGTGTTTTCTTTGCTCAAGGTTCAGGATCAGTTTCTGGTTTCTGGTGTTTATTTTCTGTGGCAGGATTTGATTCATACTGCCCATCAAATCACAACACGTACATTAAAGATGACTCCAGCCTTCCCTTTGAGGGGGTGTGGTGTTTGGATGAGGAATTAGACTATATTTCAAATGATTTGCAGAAAATATATATCTATGTGTGTGTTGGCCTGAGATCTAATGGAATTTCAATTATCCCTCACCAGTGTCCCTGGGTGCAACAAGAGGCTTTGCTGAATGTTTTGGGGAATATCAGTCCTCCTTGTCTCCTTTAGCAAAGGGGGATGGGCTTCTCTCTCTGGACTGGGGTGGGAGGACAGAAAATGCCCATCTTTTTGCTGGGGAAAATCTGCTTCTTGAATACCTGCAGTTGTGACTGGGCTTTGCATGATCTTTCCAAGATTCCCCAAGATATTCTGAGACTTGTGAGCTAAACCCCATGGCTATTTCTTTCCATATAGTCAATAAAAGTTACCTGTGATTCCCAGTGTTGATAAAGCAAAAAGCTATATTTAAAACCAGATACATTTTAAATGGCGGAAATATCAACAATGAAAACATTGGAATCTGTGGAAAATTTCACAACCCCTTCAGGAAATGTTTGTGACCTAGGTCATGGGTACAGTTATACTTCAGCTGGGAAAAAAATATTTCCAAAAAAACACCACCAGTGTTCATACAGTGTGAAATAAAACTCACTAAACATCCTTGTCCATCCAGTCCAAACTAAAGCTGCTCCTGGCAGACAGCAGCAGCTCAGAGAAGTAAAATTTTATGGACTGTAAATAAAATCAGTGAAACTTTCCTAATGTAAATGTTATATTTTTCTCTCCTTGTTAAAGGTGGGATGGTCAAAGTCTGTATGCAACCATCTCACTCGTCATCAAAGTGGCTTCTTAATTATACTCCAGACCACTGAGTAAAAACATATCTGCAGATCTCCTGAGGACCCTTTTTTTCTTTAGAACAGTTTCAGGAAATTTTTTTACCAAGTTTTATCTGATTATTTAGTTAAAAAATTAGAAACTGAGCCTTTTATTTATCCACAGTCCAGAATTTGCAGCTGCAGGACAAGCAGGCTTCCCTGTGCCGCCCTGGGGGTGACCTCAGCTCTGACCTGCAGGACCACCCTTACCGGAGGCAAGCGGGGAGCCAGGTCCTTTTCCCTGGGCAGAAACCAGTGTTTTATGAGACGGCTGCATGGCGGTGAGAGACAAAGCCGAGGCCACCACGTAAATCCTGACTCTGGCCACAAAGGTGGAAAACCAGCACTTTATCACCAAACCACTGAAAGTCCTCGGTGTGATTCCTGATTATTTAAGAACAAGCATAAAAGTCTACAGGCCAAATTCTTCCACAGGTCTGAGACCAGCAGGCTCACTGCCTCAGTCTGTCTCCTCTCCAAGCAGTTGCAAAGAGTGCAAGCCAGTGGAGAATCTGATGGACTGTATTTCTTTTAATTTACCCCACAGAGTTCTCCTCTGCCCTGGGGATTAATTTCTTCTCTGCTTAAAAGATCCACTTACCTGTCAAACTTTCCCCCCAGTTATACCACAGAACTGAAATAACATTTTTAAAACCTCAGCATAAGATTACATGATGTTGAATAATTTAGACCTTTAGAAGCTGGTTAATTTTTAGGATCTTAGCAAAACCATATATGGTTGCTTTAAATAGCAATGAAAGGCTGATTCAAGTCATTAAATTTTATGTTGTGTGTAATGTTGTAATTGATGTCAAGCCTTTCCCTTATTCTTCACACTGACATTGGGCAGTCTCCTAACTGCTTGAAGTGCAGTTACAAGAGTCCAGACAAATTAAAGTACCAAGAAATGGGTGGCAGAAATGGGAATTTATCGCTAAGAACAGAAAGGTTCAAATGTTAAATAATTAAGTGCGAGCCAAATTTTGCCGGTTTCTTTCTCATCCATTTATTTTGGGGGATAATTGGGTGCATTAAGTATTTTGCTGCAAACTGTTTCTTCTGTGTATGCACATAAAACTTTATTGCCCTTGTAAAGAGCATGCTGTGAATTCTGATGCTTCTGTGTGTTTGGGAGCATATAATTATTCTCTTTACAGGAAAATACTTTTACCTGCACCCTAAACTGAACAAATCAGCTTCCAAAGCAGCAGCTGCTTGAAAGCATGTGCTCAGCTTCAAGCATCCCTGAAGAAAAAATGCAAATTCCGTTCCAAGTTGAATAAGAACTCTTCTCTCCTTCCAGCAGATTTCAGTAAAGTGTTTTGCCTCACCTTTGCTATTTCCCTGGTAATCATTAAGCAGTTTAAGAAAACTGGTGGTGACTTAAGGCCTTTATTCTAGCAACACTAGAATGAGAGAACGTCATTCATGTAAGAGCAATGCCTGAGGTCAGCAAGAACAATCCACATGTAAAGATACAGAGATGTTGCTGTCAAATGAGGAGAAAAATCAAGGGAACTTAGAGACATTTCCCTTTGCTACACCATGTTTCCTTAGGGTTTGTTTCACAATAGTAAATTAAACAGAAACCATCCCGTGTCACAGGTGACACATTAAATCAGACAGGGAGCCCTCCCCAGTGGGCAGTTTTCATGAAGCCACCCTGTTTAGAAGGATGAAGAGGTTCGCTAGCACAGAGATGTGCAGATCTCAGAGCTGGTCCCAGAAAGGTGTCAGTTTCTACCTCAGGTGTTTTCAGACCTGTTCTCCTGGTAATTGCACCCCAGAGATGCTGTGAGCCAGCCCCCAGCCTCTCCACAGTTCATACAGTCCTACTATCCAAAGATGTCTCCTAGAGAGGTACCTGAATAGCTCCAGCTTCTGTCCTGAGCAGCAGCACAGCTCCAGCAGCCAGCAGCTGATTTGGGGTTGGTGCCCAAATATTTGCCCAGGAATCCCTGAGTATTTGGAGACAGGCTTGTTTAGCTGGCTTTGCTCAAACAGATTCAAACTGAAAGCAATCATATAGCCACTGTTGCAACCACACCAAAAAGGTACATGCACCTGGGCAGGTTTAAGACTTCTTTTTTTTATTTCCTTTCCATGGTCCTCCCTGGTGCAACTCCTTTATACAATAAAAGTAGTGTGACTACAAACTTTCCCAGGGCTAAACAAACTCCTGCAGGGATTAAAGACTGTCACCACTGTCACCTTTCCCTGAGCACAAGCTGCAGTTCTCCACTCTCTTATATTTCATCTATATTTGAAAGGAAAAGACCAAAACCAGAACACCCAACTCAACAGATTTAATTCTATCACTTCAGAAGAGGATGCAAAACAGAACAAACCACATGAAACAGATGTTAGTCACGTCAATTAATACATAATTAGATGTGAATTTCCTATAGTGATAAGAACTGGTATAATGAAATTTTTAAAAATGCAATAGAACTTTGAATTGACCCCTACAAATTACACCAGTTATCTTACAATATTTTCCTCAGCCAGTGAGGCTAAGCAGTAGTAACTGTTATGTGAGATATATATATATATAGCACAATGAAAAAAGAGTGGATAGGAGACAAAAGGTAGGAACAGTCTGAGCAGCTAGAGCATTGGTGTGAGATGCTAAATATGAGTGGGACTCAAACCTTTAACTGGGGGTATTTTCTGTTTATTCTCATGGTCTTCCCTCCCCTCTTGAGCAGAGGTCAGGTTACTTTCCTAGATTTAATCCCCTTGTGGACTGCAAACTAAGAAAAGAAATGCAGGTGGAACCTTCCATGGCGCGATGAGGGAGTGAGAAGGAGGAAGAGGACAACCTTTCAGTGATTATGGTGCAAATGTACTCCAAAATCTATCTGCCAAGGGGATGATTCCTTTCCTTTAATGGCCCATATGTCTAGAAATATGAACATGCTCTGAGAGGGGAAAAAGAGCAGTTCAATGCAAAACCACTACCTTGTTTTGACAGAGTTACTCCTGTGCAGAGATCCTGTCTTTCACCATAAGCCAAGAGCCTCTCCTGGAATAGAAATTCATCTCACCAATCATCAGCCACCTAAAACACAGACCTGTCCTCCCACCTGGCACCTTCGATTCCCTTTACAGCCAGTGACACATCCGGAGGACCAGCAGCATGGCTTGTCCTATCTTGGGACATGTCAGCCAGGTTGTATCATCCTCTGGATATATATGTCAGCTGGAAATTACATCATTGCTGAGATACCAGACTGGTGTAGCACCATGTCTTTTATTTTAAACAAAAGAGTACACAATGTACAGACTTCATCCTACAAATCCTTGTACACAAGAAAAATCTTTCCATTGCAGCCAAGGAAGCTGTTTTGAGATATGTGAAGAACTCACATGAGCAGAAGATCTATACAAAGAGGCCACACTCTGTCTTCTATCTTAGCTAAATCTGTCCATTTAAAATCAGTCCATATCACAACTTTGAACCTTGGCAATAAAATGTGAGTTCCAGGCACTCCTGCCCACTGCTTGGAGGCACCAAAGAGAGGTCAATTATTTCTCACCCTGTTACTTTCCAGATTGCTTCTCACTGGAAGAACTGTAGCTTATGTTTCCTGGAATAAATTCTTCTCATTTTGTTTTTATGCCAAGATAATTTATTTCTGATTCCATAATTCTTTTTCAGAATTAATAAATGTCTATAGGCAGAACAGGGCAGCTGCTTCTTGAATAGCACAGATATCTTAAAACAACAGACTAGCAGGACAGTTGCCACTTCAGATCTTTAATTTCACCCTAAGAAAATCTGATTTGTTGGAGGAAGTAACAGTTTACACATTGCAAAAATAAATGGTGCAGCAGGCATTCATACACAGTAGGAGGTGTGAAAAATGGGGGGGAAGGGGGAAAGGAGACTGATGGAAACAATCAGCTAATGCAGAATGAAAGCCTTTTTCTCTCTCCAAGTGGAACTAATAGGAACATCAAATATGTTAAACTAAAACAGAAACATGAATGACAAAATTGTTTTCCACTTTTTTTAAGAACTTTATTTTCAGGAGTGGTCACACAAACTTGTGAAAGGAAAAAAAAAAAAAAACCAAGGGTTTTCCTCTAAGCACAAACAGTTTGAAGTGTCTGATTTTGAAAAAATTATTTTTGTCCATCCATGTATCACGTCTGCTTAGAGCAAATAGCCGTGGCAGTGGCTGTCCATACTCTGGGCATAATCCCACAGGTGTTGGAAGTCAAAAAATATCTCGCCAAGCCAAGCACTAATCAGCAGAGTAGGACTTGGTGGACCAGTAATTGTGAATATCCTCCAGGCCTTCAGGAGGCAGAGGCAGCAATTTCCAGTGGCTTCAGTGGCTGTGTTTTATGTTTCATTCTGTTTTAGGTGATGCTGGAAGAAAACAAGAGCAACATCTGGTCCTGCCAAGCATCTGGCCAAGGGAATGGGCATAAAAATGCCAGTTTAACTTTCATCTACTACTGCCCATAAATACTGCTGTCAGACCATGTAGTCATCTGCCATTAAACTCAGTATTTCAAAGGTGTTTTTTCTTTATCAGAAAAGCCGTTAGATGTCAGAAATCATTGCATCAATAGCACTGTTTGGAAGAAAAGAGTTTCTTGGTGAGGCAAGAGCAAATATTTGAAGGACGCATCTCTGTCTCAGAGATTAAAACAGTAACATAAAGAAAACAAATAGTGAGTGACATATTAGCCATCTCATTCAAAACCACCCAAATTAATGTTAATGTAAGGGGATTAAATTATAGATATTTATTCATGATGTTATCAAAACTTCCTATATGCTAAAAAAACCACAAAACCAATTTTTTCTGAAAATGTCACACAGAACTAAACTGTTCCTCCAGACAAACACAACTGAGTGGCTTATCCTAGTAACCATCATGCTCACTATTGATGTTCATCCTTCTAGAGGAGATTAGGTGAGACAGCAGCTTTACTCTCCTCAGCCTCAGTCCTACATCAGTCTCCAGGGCTCTTCCGTAAGCCTGGCATTTGTCCAGACCCTGTTTAGGGGAGGGGGATCTTTAGTTCAATGCTGCTTTTGAAACTCTCACATCTTGACATCCACATTTTAGCTCTCAGAGGAGCAGAACACAAGATGCAAGGGAGGCCGGTGGCATAGCCACTGTCACCTCTGTTAGACACTGTCACCACCATTGTCTAAAAGCACCCTGAAGAACCTGGCGGCGCTTCCGTGTGCAGCTCCCCAGAACCAGGTGCTGTGCTTCCTCTGAAGCTTCTGTCATTGGTACAAAAATAATGATCATCTCCATGATAGTAAATGGCAAAGGTCCCGGGCCTGGAACTTGGTTGTCTGTATCATTACTTTGCTTAAAGGGTCCTTGCAAACAATTCCCAGGCATCAGTGAGTATTTAGCACTGTACACGCAGCATTCTCCATGGGGAATTTGGATGCAGGATCCCTGCTTAGAAAGATGAGAGTTTAACAACAAGAACATGGCCAAACTGGGTCACAGACTCAGAGCTGTATAATAGGCCTCAGCACCGCTTACTGGTGCAGATGTGGCCAGTGGACCACACCTGGCATGGACGTGGATTGCCTGGACCAGTGTAAGAGCTGTCCCAATGCTGGCAAGCATTGCTGTTCTGGCAATTTATTATTTAAATAATAAATATTATTTATTTTTTTAAATGTTATTTATTTTCTTTGTGCCAAAACACATCTAATGGCATTGCAGCAGTTTTCCTGTTCTAAGTGGCATAAAAGAGCTAGTGACGGACCTGACATGTCTAAATCTGGAACCAGGAATGCAAGGTAATGCAGTACAGAGGTTTGATCCAATCAGATCCAAAGCAGGTCAAAGAAGCAAAACAGGGATTCAGTCCAGGTATTAAACCTCAGTACACAGAATGAAAATACTTTACCCTTTCAAGACTACTTCTGCTTCACATATTAACTGGTGCAGCTGAGCCTGTCATGACATCAACTCAGAAAACTAACAAAGTGCAAATTTAGGTTTTGAGTAAAGTAACTTTCTTTAATCAGAGCCTGTATGTATTTTTGGGAACAAATTGTGAATAAGACAGAAGGTTCCCTAAAACAAGGTCTTCATTTAGCCAGCTAGGCATCAATTCCATAAATGATCATCTCGGTGTTTTTCCTATTGCTAGGAGGGCAATAAGTAAACAGCTCATGGAAATGAAACTCAACTCATAACTAGTGTAGATACAGGTAAAATGATAAGTAATTACAAGATGAGCTGATGCTTTTAGGGTAAATAGTTCCCCAATGAAAAAAAAACCAAACAAACAAACAAAACCCACAACATTTTTGGAGTTATTTTAATTCTGCATTTTTTTCTACTGTAAAACAAAGCTAAGTAGAAGTCTGGTTGAAATAGAAGTGTATATTTGGCGTGGTTTATTCTTGGTACGTACCCATTATCCTCATCTAATTATTTAAGTTTTTCTTGTGAACTCCTTCAGAGTAAACAAACTGTGTTCGTGTCCTTTAGTGATGGGCTTCAAAAGACCTACAATTATAAATTTTATTGCTCAGCATTACAAGATGATGGTATCTCAAGAGAAGGTGACAGTGAGTTAACAGATAGGTCCCCAAGGGCAACTGGCCCAGACCTACAGACTCCCTTCTCCAAACAGAGAAACAGGCACAATTAGCAACTTTCAAAATGATAAATTTCTTTCCTTCATTCACCGAGCCTAAAGTGATTGAGGGGACTGTCTTTCATTTACATTTTTGTACTAATTAACTCATAACATTTGGTTTTCTCTTATAAGAATCCCTAGTTCTTTAGATGCCATCTCACAGGAGAAAAATTCACACAAATATTGTCAGAAAAACCAATTACAAAATTAACTCCTTTGCAACTGTCCTTTGGTAAGCTGTTTCAAGGCAGGGCAAATTCATTTCAGGTACACATTTATTTTAGTTTTTTCTAGTGTGGCCTTCAGCTCAGAATGGCAGAACCAGCAGTAGCAAGAGACAAATAATAGCCAGAAACCTCAGAGGTGCATACAGCAGTATTTTTAACAACCCCAACACTACATTATCTAATCATTTAAAAAGATATTACTAGAAAGCAGAGCACAGGAATATAAATTACTGGCTGCTTGGGTTTTTCTAATAAAACTGGGATCTTCATTTTTCAAAAATAAATGTAAACTGAGATGTGGACATTTGGACCTAGATCTCTTTAGTATCTATGTGGGAGTCAGCTTATATACAGGGCTGGCATTTGTGTTTCATAAATGAATAAACCAGTTGCAAATATATTCAGGAGACTGGAGTTCTTCACTCAGGTCCTTTGACACTTTGAACATCTCTTGAGTACAACCTACGATTTTGTCAGGAAGCTTAACAACACTTTTTTGAAGTGAATGTTTTTTACGTTGTCTCTTTAATTTTTCTCTTCGACTCATGGTATAAGGCAGAACTATTATATATATAGTTATTTCCCTATTTGTTATATTTTCTGTTCCCTAAATAGAAACATGATTTGTCTCCTGGTCCATGCAAGAAATCCCTTCTTTTAAAGAAACCTTAATTCTTGATTTCTAGAATTGAATAAGAATCAAAACACAGGATTTGAATCCACGGGAACACTCTTTTATGAACAGGGTCAGTAATTTACTGTTCTATATTTTCTAGACATGATAAGTAACTGAAAGCGGACTAATAATTTTATACCTGATTTCTGCAGATTTTCAGTTTCAAATAATAATTAAAAAACCCTATAGATTTCTATGGCTCTTTCTCCCAATTTATGGAGGTCACAGAAGTTCAACTCCCATCTAGCCATAACAGAATTTTCACCAAACTGTCTAAAGTTTGCCCATTGCTATTTCGGGCAGAGAGCAAATAGTATGTGTGATGCTTTTGGCACCTGCAGACATAGCAACATAACTAATAGAAAGACATCTGTTTCTGTTATGACGGAAGGATGTTTACATTACGGCAAATTCGCAAGTTCTGCAGAGCAGAGGCCCTGTATTGGTAAAGGAAGTCATCATTTAGTTTGTTTAGCTCTGAACACTTACTAGGGGCCACCTTGATCAGTAATCTGGAAGCCAGAAAGTGTTGTGGATCTTGGCTTCCCAACAGGCTAAGTGCTTGAGCAGAACTTTTGGCCAGAGAGCAGAATCCATCTTCTTCATTTTTGACAGCGGTGACTTTGGTAAATTGCAGGGGAAAAAGAGGTCTCCTCCTCCAGTAGCTCTGTACTTGATTTTGTCAGGTGCTTTAAAACCAGATCTGTGTGGCACACTCAGTTTCCACAGTTTAGCAGTTCCAAGGTCAACAAACTGATGGACTTGGAAAGTATCTACATTTCCACTCTGAAAGTAACTATTCAAAGTCAAGGGTTAAGTAGTAGTGGTGGGAAGAAGGGAAGCTCAGGATGCTGGACACAGGAGGAGGAGGGAGAAAAGCAAAGGCAGTAAGTGTTGATATCACATCAGCAAGCAATCCGCATGCAACAATTAAATGGAAAGTAAAGCTGGAGAAAGAGTTAAAATCACAACAGAAAAAATCAGATGCTCATCAGGACTCGCTATGCAGTGTTTGTGTTAAAGCAGAAATATTCAGCCACAGCAGAGATCTCCCTCTGAGCTGAAAAAAAAATTGTATGAATACGAATCATGTATGTATATGTATAGGAATCACAACAAATAAATTTGGAAGAAACCTCTAGCAATGCTCTAGTCCTCCTCCCCTTCCCATGCTGACAACGTTCAGCCTCTGCTGTTCTGAATAGTTGCATTTTAGTTGTTCTTAAAGAGTAACTCTTCAGCATCCCCAGGGTTTAATCTTTTTGTAGGTAACACCTTTGCATTAAAATCTACTGGCTTTAATTTAAGCCCATTATTCCTTGTGCTATACTCAATGACATGGAAAAGAATTTATTCTGTTATTCTTGTAGTAATTTTATAATTATATAATCTATAATCGATTTTCATGTGTCCCCTGAGACATCTCTGTGTTAAGAAAAACAAAGGCTTTCACTCATATGTGCTTCCAAACCTGCTCTATTGTTACCATCAGGACTTTCTCTAACAGATGCTCATCTTTCTTAAATGTGGCTCAAACTAGCCACAAACTTCAATGGATACTCCACAGATTATGGGTAGAAAGCAAAAATTTTGCCATATATTTTATATTTCCATTCCTGTATCACTTCATTGATTCCTCTTCATCCACATGCCTTTTGTGGTGTTCAGGGGTGGGAGAGAGGGATGTGAGAGCAACTTGTGCTAATATCTGATCATACTAAATTTCAATCTGAGGGAAAATAGTATGGTGCACAGAGAGAGTCAGTAGAGTTAAGGTCAGCCCTTGAAGGACAACTGAGAGTGTCAGTGTTCTAAGGAAGACAGATTCTAGACCAGAAGTGTCTTTCTGTCTGATAAATCTTGTCTGAAACATATCATTTTCAGCATTACTGTTAGGAACACATTTCACGTATTGTCCTCAGTATAATTAGCATCCTTGTCAGAGATCAAAATTTTGTCTTAGAATGTAAAACCTCAATGCCATGAGCTACTAATCTTGATCTCACTTTTTCTGCTAATGATACACAGTGGGACAAGACTGAGATATAGCCCCCACCACTGACAAGCCTGGCAATTTCTGTTCTCTCATAGTTCCAGTAGCAGAGACTCCGCAACCTCGTTAATGACTTTTTTTTTCAGGTTTTCACTGCTCTTTGCATATCAGGAAAAAAAAGGCAAGAGGAAATTTTTCTATAAGATTTATTTGGGCCTTTTATCGTACATCTTATAGGCCCATAAAATTTCCTGCCCCTTTTTCTCTTCCTTTCCTTCCTATTTTTCATTCTTTACCTTCTTCATTGCCTTCATTGTACTGGGCCGGGATAGAGTTCGTTTTCTTCACAGTGGATTATATGGTGCTGTGTCTTGGATTTGTGCTGAAAACAGGATTGAAAACATAGAGATGCTTTAGTTATTGCTGATCAGTGTTTACACAGCATCAAGGCCTTTTTTGCTCCATCCAACCAGGATGTCTGGGGGTTCACAAGGTGATGGGAGGTGATACAGGTGGGACAGCTGATCCCAGCTGACCCCAGGGATATTCCAAATCACATGACTTCCTGCTCAGCAATAAAAACCAAGGGAATAAGTCAATGTAATGTCTCGTGGAGCTCCGCCTTCCTGGGGATGGCTGAACATCTCCCTGCCAATGGGAAACAGGGAATTAATTCCTTATTTTGCCTTGCTTGTGCAAATGGCTTTTGCCTTACCTATTAAACTGGCTTTATCTCAGCCTATGAGTTTTCCCTCTTTCACTTTTTCTGACTCTTTCCCTCAACCTGTTGGGAGGAGGAGGTAGCCTGTTTGAGGCTGAGCTGCCTGCTGGGGTTAAGCCATTACACTATTTGGGGGGGGAGGGGGTGTGTGTTTGTTTGTTTGTGGGGTTTTGGTTTGTTGATTTGGGTTGGTTTGTTTTGGTTTGATTTGGTTTGGTTATGGGGAGGATGAAATAACCACCACAGACAGGTATTTCCCCCAGACTCACCCAGGAAGCAGAGGTTCTGGCAGCCGTGAGCATTAGCTCCCCTGTCCCACCCTCTCTCCAGGCAGAGCATCAGCAGTGCCCACAAGCACCCTGGACATGCTCAGGGAACAGTGGGCACTGCCTTGCTTGATGGGTTTTTGAATGCTGGAAAATCCCTTGTAGCTCTTCTCCTTATTTCAACCATGGTCCCCTGAGATGTTACAGTTTTTGCATGTTTTGTTTTCCTTATATTTACCCTTTTTTTCTCACAGAGAGGGCTGTGAGATTTTGTTCAGGTTCCACCCAAACATAAGAAGAAAAGCCATCAAATACTGTGCAAGTAAAAAATACAGAGGTACTGACTCAGCATTTTCAAACCATCATGGCAGCTGGGATCACAAGGGCCCCTGGAAGAAAGATATGTAGCGAGAGGGAGCTGACTTTTAGCTAAAGAAGTAGCTATAAGTCAGAAAATCTGGGCTGCAGATGCCTATTTTACATTTTAAATAAAGTAAAAAATGCAGCACAGAATTTAAAATAAAAGGTTTTCCGTGTCAAAAACTACAAGGGTGACAGCTTCAATTTTGGTGATCTGTCTCTCCTGTTTCTTTGGCTTTCTAAAGAACAGTAATAGTGGATTCATCCAAATTTCACTAAGATAATTTTTACATCAGGTTCGCATGTAAAGAAAACACAAACAGATGGTATAACATGGTAAGTAACAATCTGGCCAATACACAGAAAAAGGGAGTTCTCCCACATTTAAATTCAGACGAATTTCAAGCTTGAAGTGATGAGACAGTAAAAAGAGTTGGTTGAAGGCACAGAAAGGAGGAACAGCCTGATTGCTGAGGGCATACTGAAGCTCAGCCATGAAACTGAAGGTTACACATCAAGGTGAAAGCTAAGAATGAGTCTGATAATAAGACTTGAAGTTATGCTGATACAGGAATCACTTTCTTTGCCACAGAGTAAATCTGTGACCTGTTCAAGCCATTCAGCCTCTCCAAATCTTACTCTCCCCATGTAAACTGAGACTAGTTCTCAGTCCCTTTAGTAAAGTGCTTTAAGAACTACAGATTGGAAGTGATGCTTGCACAACACCAGCCAAATGCTGGTTCCTTTCAAACTCATGGCAAAATTCCTCTGGCCTCTTTGGCTATGTCGATATTAATAAATTAAATGTGCCCAGTGCCATTCTCTGGTGCTGCAGCCAGCTGGCAGGGAACAGCCTGCATCTATATTACTAAGCTTTTATACTGTCTTAAATAGGGTGGTCATATCCAAGCTCTTTGCTGGGAAACGCTTGTGCAAGATCCCAAGCTGTTCCTCGGAATTGTGCGTTGTGTGCAGGGTGCCACCTGGCCCCGACCCAGACCATCACAGGGTCCCTTGTGACACTTTAAATGTACAGAAAATGCAGTCCCAGTGCCTGAAAATGTTCCTTAGAACCATCCACTAGCTCTGAGTAACTCTTGAGGCAGGCACCAGACCTATTAATTTTAATATGCAATACAGGTAGAAACATTAACTCCATTGATATTTTTTCCAAGTGTACAGATCATTTACTTCTATCATATTTGCAATTATTTCTGTATTGTGAGGGTACCTGTAAAATACCAGCAGCATTCAGCTTGGACTTAATCTGATTACTAGTGCAAAATACCAGCCTGCAAGATCTCCACTTTGGTTTCCTTTCATCAGCTCATTCTGCAAAACCACCTTCACATAACTGCAGAAACATCCTGCAAGGTTTGTGAACCGCTGTGCTGTTCAGATGGCTGGTAGAACACAGAGGTTAATCTCAAATCTGATCTGCAGCCAAGGTGGGCTGGTAAACTCCAGTGAAGCATAAAGAGCCAAATTATTAAGGCAGGGCAAGTTTTTACACAGCATTGCTCACTGAGTGGAAGCAAAATAGACTAATCCCTGAGCTACCAGAATCAGCTGGCTATTTCCAAAAGCCAACAGCAGCAAGGAAGCTATTGCATGACTCCTTTTGGAACAACAGAAGGGAAGGCTGGGGAAAGGAGGGGCTGGGTGGGAGTGGAGCAGTTTGACATCTAATCTATCACTTTTATTAGGCTGAGTCTGCAGACATTTGAATTGTGTTTTCCTCACTTTTTAAATGAAATGGAGAACAGTAACACTAACGACATAGTTCCTCATGAGTGATAGAGTAATTTAAACTTCATAGAGCCTGCCATTTCAGATAGTGTTAATTCACGTGTGAAAGAACCTGAAAATGCAGAATTTGTGTTTAAAAAAAACAAAAACAAAATCTTCAGAGGTCTGTAACGCATCTGCCTGTGAGCACATGTAAAAGACTTAGCAGGAAAGCAGAAAAAAAAAATGCTCTCCAAGTACACACATGCTTCCACACACACATGCACAGAAAACGACAGTGACAACGAAGGGAAGGCAGAGGCTGGGTGCTCCTTGGAAGCTGTTTTCTTAACCTCTGTGACAGCCCGGCCTCCCTGCTGTGCTCCCCCCGCCAGCTCCTCGTTTGCTGCACAATGTCATCCAGAGCACCAACAACAGCTTGAGTGAAAACAGCTTTCACTGGGAACGGGAAAGATAGGAAAGAGATTAGTGCTTTTTATGTAGAAACCTTGTGGCTGGTGACCAAAGCTGAAGACAATCTACAGAAGTGAGGTGAGGGGAGTGAGCGTAAGGAGAGGCAAAGTCTAGGTTGACTCGGAAGATAGTTTAAATCCGTCAACAGGCAGCTAAGATCTGAACTAGTCATCTGCAACCAGGGCAGAAATCACAGTCACCGTGTCAATGGCCACAAATCTTACTGCCTTTGAAGTGGCCAGTATTTTACCCCAAAGTTACTACCTCAGATTGTTATCTGGCTACTTGCTGGCCTATGTGAGACAAATTGGCAGTCTTTGGCTAGATCCTGGTAGACAAATTCCACAACACCACATTTGGCATTCATTAACTGTCCTGGCTGTGGGGCTAAGTAGTAACAGTCAGAAAGGCTGAACCTCCATTTCACCCCTCAGAGGTGGTCTTTCCAGCCCAGCTTTGAGTCTTGTGGATAAATCAGTATGAGGCAGTAGGTCCTGTAGTAGGTACATGGGTAATCAGATGACTTTGAAGAGCTCTGGCTATTTCCTTCAGCAGCACTGCATATGATTACGTACTCCTTGCAGATTGTTAACAGTGTAGTGAAACCAGGTAAAAGCAATCTTTCATTTCCCTGCAAGCTTCCTAAGTGTGAATAGTAGAGAAAGGAAGAGAAATAGTTGAGATGTCTATTGAGGGAAAAGTGCCCAACCGAAGGAAAGGAAAACCTGAATACTGGTAATAGTATATTAAATATTCTGTTACTGAGCAAGTGTAATTTGCTCTTTCATTTTTATTGAAAGTTTTCTTGGCATTCTCAGACAAATTGATATTGCAAAATATCCTCATTCTTAGGCTCAATCTGCATTCATAGGCTTTATTTAGATTGATTGCTCCTACGTGGCAGCAGAGATAAATGTTCTCCTGAAGCACTCTTACTGTAGGTACAGTGCAACCCAAGGAAAATCAAGTCAATCAGTTCTAAACTTGCATCCTGAATAACCTACTACAAAGCACTTTTAATGTTTTAAACACCATTTGTCACTGTCACAGTGGAAGAAAAATTGCAGTTCACTTCAGCTAAGTGGTAGCTCACTTCAACAACATGAAAATCCTCTGAACTCCCGCTTTTATTCTGACCTCGAAAGCAGCTTTCTGTGAGCTAAGAATTTGAAAGGAGAGGAAGAGCAGGAATTGCAGTGGGGCTTCATCCCTGCAGACAAATGGAATGACTTGAGGTCAGTAAGGAGACATAAGCAGGTGTGCAGGTCCCTAACACAGTGCTCACTGCAGGTCACTGGTTCAGCTGGATACCTGTTGTAAAGATGAATTTCACATCTCTGCATGGCAAGCAGTCTGTGGACTATATTTTAGATAAAATAGTATGTACCAAAGACTGTTTGCTGCCAAGTAGAGCTTTGACTGTCAAACTGGGAAGGGGCAAAAAAAACAAAAGAGAAAAGTGATCATGGCAAACCTCGTTTTAGACTGATTTACTGATTTTTGGAAAAGCAAAGTTTGATAATAACTGACTTGTGAAACTGAGCATGGGCCCACATTGCAAGGTGGTCTGAGGAACAGCTCTGAGGAGTGAGGAAGCTTAATATCTCAGGGTGCCTCTCTGATCCTGTTGTTTTCTGAATGGAAGTTTTGGGAAATTTTGCACTGAAACACAGTCCTCCACTACCTCACAGAATCACAGACTCACCGTATGGCTGTGTTTGGAAGGAACCTATAGACATCATCTAGTCCAACCCCCCTGCTCAAAGCAGGATCAACTAGATCAGGTTGCTCAGAGCCATGTCGAGATGTCTTTTGAATTTCTCCAAGGATGGAAACTCCACAGTCATGCTGGGCAACCAGTTCCAGTGTTTGACCACCCTAACACAAAAAAGTGTTTTCTTCTGTTTAAGTAGAGTTTCTTGTATTTCCATGTGTGCTCTGTCATCCTCTCCCTGAGCACTGCTGAGAACTGACTACACCTCTCGTTATTCCCCCACCGGTGTTTACACATATTGGTAAGATCCCCTCTGAGCCTACTCTTCTCCAAACTCAACAGTCCCAGCCCTCTCAGCCTCTCCCTGACAATTCCTTATATTTCATGTCCAAGCATGTGCTCAAAGTTTTGCTGGGTCTGCTTTAAGACAGAGGCTTTTTAGCCCTTCGTGCAGTAATATGAGTTCTCAAGCGCACTAAAATGTCCATATTATGTCAAAACTTGAAAGAGCCCCAAAATCCTTTCAGCTCAGCTGCTTTCAGCTCTAACTGGTTGAAGCTGTTCTCTGCCACTTTCTTTTTTTCATATTAGAGGTCTTTTATAGAAGAAAACCCATTGCTTTGCTGTGCTGCGAGACTGCAGGCAGTGCCAGTGTTCTGGAGGGATGCAGCCTGGCCAGCTCGGAGGCAAGTGCTCCACGGGATGTGCCAGGGGGTGACCAGAGAGGTGACACCCTGCCTTCCACTGCCTTCTCTGCTCAGGATGCAGAGGGACATGACTTTCCTCTGTGAGCAGGGCTTTCCTTCTGCAGAGCACTCCTTGAAACTCAGATACCCCTCTTGCTCAAGTGCTCCTTTCCTATGTCCATCTGGTTTTGAGTAGAAAAGTCCTCAGGACAAAGAAAGAGAGAGTATGGCTCTACTTCTTTAAACACAATATTCCGATAAGGATATATTAAATTCCCATTAACAGAAGAGCCACGTACTTCTTTATACTTTATTCATTTGGTGCACATTAAATAATCAAGAAAGGATTTTTTTCTTTCTACGGTCAAAGTTAATTTTCCCCTTTAAAAAACAGCATTGTAGGTACTTATGAGTAGGATAGTGATTTCATTAAAATCCCACAGTTTATGCTTGGGTATTTTTTGAAAGCTAACAACAAACTCATTTTCCCAAACACCCAAACAGATTTAAGATTTTTTTTCTAGTCTACTTTTCTAAATAGTGAACATTTTTTATTCACTCAATACTTATTAGACACATTCTTAATATGCTACAACACTTAAAATTATATTTGTGGGCTTGAAGAGAATTTTATTTTCAGAATAAGAAAATAGATAATTGTTTCAAAGCAATTTGAGCAAAAGTGTCTGTTAAAAATATGATGAAGCAACCTCATCATTAAAGTAGCATAAGCACTATTTCCATCAAGTAATTTTTTTTTAATTTCCTCTTTAGAAGTGTTGTTTTAGAAAAAACACTCCTTGCACACATTTTTTATGAGCAATTTAAGGCAAAATTGAATGCACTGGTAAATTAAACAATGCAAGGCTTTATTATTGTTTTTCCTTTTGCTTCAAGATAGCTATCTCAGTGTAAACCCTTCTGGAAACAAAGCATTGTAGGTTTTTGTCGGTGGTTTTTGTTTTGGTTTTGTTTGTTTTTTTTTACTGTGATATATTGTGGTGGATAAATAATAATTTAATTCCTGGATACAGCCCAGAAAAAGTAGACATAGATAATAAAGTAGCCCTCCTCAGCTTTAATTGTTTTTTCAGTTTCTCTTTCTGCTTTCATAACTTAGAAATTCTCTTTCAATAGTGAAAGGAAATACTTAACAGCATAAACATACATTAAGTTTTTTTGATATGTATTTATTTTGTTGCACACTGTCTGCAACTTCCATTAACTTTTTGGTATGAATCCCAAAATAAAAGGAGCTGTTCTTTAGCAGGTTAACACTTTTGCATGTATTATGTGCTCAGTTCATACTGAATTCAGTAAATTCAGATCATTCTTACAGAATTTAACTTCAGCTTTTCTCTTTTCCTGAGCTGGAAGTTGAAGCGATGAGAACAGAAAAGAACTGAAGGATAGCTAGTTGAGGAAGTCAGATTGTTACATCTTTTCACACATCGTCATGAGAAGGAATTCAGAACAGCAGTGACAGATTTTCTGCTAGGCTCACATAGTTAAAAAAATGTGTGTTGTTGATTCAGCTCCTCTAGCAAGAGACGTGCAGGACACAAATATAAGATAGGATAGAAATAAAAGCATTATGTGTAGATATGACTAGAGTTCTCATCTCTGGAAATACAAAAAATCAGAAAAAAATTATATCCTTGATTCAAGCAGGATTATTTCCATCCGCTATCATCTCACACAGAATTATAAAAGCTTCTGATAAGGAAAATTACTCGTAGGGAGTTCACTTTCTGGAATACACACTGCTGAGTTCTTGCCAGACTAACAGGTCTGAGTCAGCCCTATCCTAATCATTTTATCCATAGCCTGATTGTCCATGTGCCTTATAACCTTGGATCTTGTTCAAAATAAATAATGGCAGTAACAAGCCACAGGCTGAACTTTCCTCTGAAATTTTTTTAAGACATCTTCTTGCATAAGGCAAGCAACATCTGCTGAACCAAATGAGGAAGAAATCCTAATGGCTAGGATGGAGGAGAGGAAAACAAGAGAAGATTAAGGAGAAGTCCTATGCCACAGAAACCAGAGGGATTTCTGCCTCATGCTCCAGGCAAACTGGTAATTTGCTCCTTACCTCCATGCTCATGTTCATCACAGCTCTAAGCTGGGTAAACTAACACCTCCCAGTTGAATGTAAACAATACATCCTATTTAAATACTTCTGTATTCTAATAAAAGTTTTATCCTCTTTGACTCCAGCTTGCATACCAGGCACTTCCCTGGTGCTTCCTAGATATATGGGCACTGCTGCTCACACATTCCTACTCCAATCAAAGGCTGGACATCTGCATTTGGCTTATTATTAACCTCGGAATTTTATATTTTCACAAACATATCAAAAAGCTCAACACTAATAACTCAGGTTAATTTTGCCTGCTGAGTTTGTTTCAGGTTTTGTCCTACACTTGGACAAATTATAGTTAGTGACATAGTTTCATTGCTGGTAGGTAGCAAAAGACCTTTCCTGAAACAAAAGCACATTTTCCAGCCTCTGTGAGAATAGCAAAGCACTCAAGAGGTGTGTCCCACAGTTTGGAATTGCCTTTTATATTAGCATTGTGTTGAGCAATGTCACATTTAATCAGTTTTAATACTTTTCATGTTGCGTTTTCATATATAGAAATATATCAGAAAGTACAATGAGCTCCAACTGATGCTGAAGTTAGAGCAAATCAGTGATCCAATTGCACATAATTCAAACTCCCCAGATTTATGTCTTTCCACTAGAGAATGTCTGTCAGAGCCAGGAAAAAATTTTATCACCATGCTAAATTCATATCAACAATTAAATAATCGTTTACAGAAACGGCAATTTTGCTTTGCAAATAGCGCAATGATTCCCTGAAGCCCTTTTTTTTTCTTCCTGAATCCCTCAACCCTTTTCTCTTTTGTGTTTTTTTACGTTTTTAGTTCTTTGCAGAAAAGGCTTTTTTTGCCTGGGATTATAACTATCAGCTATCTTTCATATAAAAAAAGCACACACAAGCTGTTCACATTTGAGGTTGGAGAAGTATTTGTTTTTGTTTGAATTGATTAGCTGTTAGAAATAAAACAAAATGTAAATAACTGCAAGAGAATGATCAGGACAGCAAAATTCCTTTTTGTCTCTGGTATCAGATCTGGATGAGATGAGATGAGAGAAAAAAAAGCAAGACTAAATCTCTGATGCTGTTTTGCCTGAGTTTGCTGGATATTTTTGTGAATGTAATGATTTGTTAGGATAGGCTTGGGATCTCCAAAGGGAGATGATATGGGATACAAAAATGGGAGTGACTTGATTTCTGAGGAAAGCACGGGATTGTGTGAACAATTGCAACTGAGGAGGTTTCAGCACTGTCTCCCAGAGCTGCAGGTACTCTGTCTCTGCTTAAAGCCACACTGAAGGTACAGGGAAAACTATATCCGTGCAGGGAGGAACCCTCTGAAGGGAGTGGAAGCTAAAAATGGGAGGCCATTTGTGCATGATTATCTATTGTAAACTCATAATCCAGGCCATCCTTAATAAAAACAGTGAGTTCACACAGACCTTTCTACATCCTCAGGAATGCAGAACTGGAAGAGAGTGCTGAATCACTGAGTCAAATTTCCTGTTACTTTGGGCACCATATTGCAAGATATCTTTCACAAACTTGAAGAATATGCCAAAATCCTTCACGAAGAAGGTGGCTGTCTCAGCCTCCCTTTCTTCAGATGAAGCAACTTCTTCCTTGAAGAAGTGAAATGACAAAGCCATAACCATTCAATAGCCCTGCAGAAATACTTGGACCAAACCTCCTTTTCCTGAGCATCTTCTCCATGCTGATCAAGGGCTCCTAAAGGTGCTTTCCAGATTTCAAAGAACGGTGTCCCACAAAACTGTTGTTGTTCATGCCTGTAATTCTTTGCCTTGCTGATTTATGTTAAAAAGGACTCAGTTTTCCTCAGCAATATTAGAGAAATCCTTCTGCACACATTATTTTCTGGCATTTCTCGGAACACAGAATTGCTCCCAAAGTGACCGGCTTCTGGAAGCTATTGGAAAACAACATGAAGCCTTCAGTTTTTGAATAAAACTTTCCACCTGTCCTTATGGATGCTGAACATTAAAGTGTGCAATTTTGTCAATTACAATAGAAAATACCAGGGCCATTACTTGAGATGGCTGTGTATTAAATACAGACCACCCCAGAACGCCTTTAAACAAGAGCAGGAAACAGCTCGCTGTTCATGGGGCTGGGAGCTGCCAATCAGACCAAGACTGAATGCCTGTCACTCTCCCTCATATTTGACTTGGAAGCAACTCATATCAATATGTAGTCAGGAAATGGCTCTTTAATCACTGCAAAGTCTCTCCTGCTTTTAAAGATTAAATCAGCCACAGACTGCTTGAGTATTTTTCTTTTTTTTTTTAACTCCTCCAAGATAACTGATGATAGCATTTGAGAATGATTAGGCATGCTGCACGGCGCGAGCATACAGCTTGCTCTGATTTCATGCATTGCAGGCCATGGTGTACAACACCAATCTCAGATAACAGGACATCCAAAGAAACCTGACTGACCTGTCTGGGAGTTATGTATGGGGGTAAGACAGCTTGAAACACGTAAGGAAAATAAATTACCCAATTTATTAACAACAATCTTGTTAGAAATGCTTTAGAGAGATGGGCCAGCAAAGAAGCAGGGTCTCTACAGAGATGGGATTTGAAAGACACCTCCTGGAAAGTAGACTTAAAGTGCTACTGCTCCAAGAGCATCCAGTGGGATGGGTGTATGTTCACGAAGGTACCCTTAAGGCTAGCAAAATGGCAATTGGTGCTGGCAGCTCTAGGACTACAAGTGACAGCCAAAGTTATCACATGAATGTGCTCATAAAAAGCAGCAGAGGTAAGGGAGAGGGCAGAGAGGGAACAAAGCCCCAGGTTACAGGTCCCTGGAGTGGGCCAAAACCAGGATGTCCAGGTGGGGGATGAGAGAAGCAGATGTGGAAGGGGCTGTCTGCCAGGGCTGCAGTGAGAAACTGGAGTTTCAGGGTAAGGAGCACTTGGGCCAGATCGGTGACTTTTAAGAGAGAGGACACAGCGTGTGTCCTGGGGAGAGGGAGGTGTGAGATGTGTGGCAAGGGACAGCACAAGTGTCTGCGTTTTGTGTAAACATCTGTGCACTTCCACAGCAGAAACTGGGGCAAGTATGAAGTGAAGGAACAGGAAAGCACAGCCTACACATTATCAACACCCTGAATCCACCCTGAGATGGTTTGAGGCTCCTCTGGAGCCTGGGGGCTTGATGCTAAGTGTGGAAAAATGACACAAGGGTGGCAGTGCTCCTTCCTCTCTGTCACCAAGCAAGTTGTCCCCAGGACTGTCAAGTCAGCCCCTGATTTCACAGTGATCTGGCTCACTTCAAGCAGACAAATACTCCCCAGCCTGACATATAGCCAAGTAAATCCTCTTGAAAGCTATTTTTCTCAGGTCCTGCATTTCTCTAATAACATATGTGCCATGTTTCACCCAACCTCCTCCATGCTTTTTTCTCCCATATTAGATTTACAGTGGAAATAAGGTACTGCTGAGGTAGTCCCTAACCCCACTCCTACCAGAAAACTTTTATTCTTTCCATGATGTTTAAAGGATAAAAAAAATGAACCATCAGGTAAAATTTTACAGCAAAAGCTTTTCCTTCTGCTGTTAGGGGGTTTTTTCCCACAGAAACTGCCTGTTTGCAGGTTTTTGCTATTCAAACACATGCTAAAGCTTGCTCACCCACTTCATTTAAACTCAGCAAATGTGCAGCCAAATGGACTATCTTGTTCCACATTTCTGCCACTCACGCACTAGTACAAAATGAAATGGAGAAAAGGCAGAATTCATTTGGTTCCTCAAGGCTTCTTGAAAAGCCACTGAAGTCAGCAGCATGACTCCTTTTAACATGTGCAGAGTGAGTCAGGCTGCACAACCTCAGTTAGAAATACCAGCAGGAGCACGTAAGGGTGGGGGTGGTACACACGGAAAAGCTGTAACTGCACATCTACAGCCATTTTAGAAAGAAACTGAAAACCTTGAGAACGTCAAAATAACCCAAGGAAAGAATAAGAGTAACTTTGAAATTTGTCTTCCTGTCTCCAACTGCAATAAGTTCCTAAATAATTAACTATTAATTTAAAATCTCAGTCTCCTTTCAGAGATATTTCTTCTTTGCTTTGTAATTGCAAAACTTGAGCTTTCTCAAACAATGACTGGATGACAAGATGACAGTCTCACTCCTGTGACATTATTCCCAACACAGACTTAAGAATTTCTTATTGACAAATCACTCTCACAGTAGTAACCAAACTCTACAGATAAATTTCCAGATAGTCACGCAGTAAAAGAATGAGTAGAGGAGGCTGCACTTACTGCTTTTATTCAGGATGCTCACTGAGCATTCAGAATTCTCAAATATTTCACCTCTTTGATACCTCCTGCTTTATTCCAATCCTTTTCCTTAAAACCATGGAAAAAGAATACACCAACTCCTCAAAATCAGTTCTTCAAGATTACTGACTTTATATCATTTGAATAACTGACAATACACTCTGGATAGGTCATTTTTTCCATTAAACACCTCCAGCTGTGATGTTGCCTCAGGCCAGATTGAACTAGGCAACATATGTCAGCTGATCTCCATAGCTGATGATGAATTGGAAAGATTTGATATGGGGAATTAAAAGATAGAGAGGAGGGAGTAATCAGTAATGAGTAGACAGTAAGGAATAGCCTACTGAACCAAATTTGTTTCCCTATGTGTACACATGGTTCTGCTTATGAATTGGTATTGTTATCTCTTTTTCTAAGTCTTTTATCAGCTAATTTATATGGCCAGCTCTTGGGTCCTAGATTCTTTTTAAAAACTTGTGAACATTTGTGACTTGGAATCTGCATCAGAAAATAGATTATATATTATTTTCTCTGCTCTCTTCCTAAATGAATGTGGTTAGTTTATCAAATAACATTGTAAATAGTTCACTTTTAAGATAACATATCATTGTTGAGGGTTTGGTGCTTGGGCTTTTGGGGATTTTTAATAAACTAGTCTCTGGATAGGAGGCGTCTGCTAGAGATTTCAGAAGTGGAATGTTGCTAAGAGCTTAAAAGTACCAGTAAATAACTCTTAAATACATATATACATATACAAACTTCTTTACTTATCTGTCAGTTAGAGATTGGATAAAATGTTTGGAATTTTGGCTTTAAATCTCCTGAACCATGCGCTTTTCTCACTTCATCCTGCTAAATTTTGTGTTTGATTAGATGTGACTACTGCTGCTAAAAATACTGAAGTTTGTGGAGTGACAGTATAACTCTAGTCTGCATGAGAGAGGGCCAAATTCAGCTCCACTCAGAAGATATAAATCCTGAAATACTTTTCCCAAGTTAGGAGAGCTGGTCCAGACTTGCACCCTATGAGAACAGAAACTGGCTCACAGACCTAAAGAGTGCAATTCAGCTGGTAATCCTGCACTGATTTTTCACTTGGGTTGCACTCCTGCCAACAGGTTTTTCAACTTTGCTTCTCTTCTGGTATTGACAAGCTCAGAATTTTATGCGAAGATGATTGCCTTCTCCATTTCACCCATATTCACCACCCTGACCCTTCTGTTCAAGAGGAGTTACTCGGCCAGAGATTGGAGAGGTCGGCACTTGAGCTCGGGGCTCAGTAGTTGTGTTGATGAAAAGGCACAGCACGCACTGGCGAAAAGTCCAATAGTTTGCAAAATGTACCAAAGCAGCTTCCTTCTGCTAAGCTGCATCAGTACAAACCATGGTCTGCTTTTGCCTAGTTGTGTCTACTGCTGGGCTTTGTATAGATGGGGCTTGCGTCTGAAAGCACCTCCTTCTTCCCCCTTCCCCCTTCGCCCTCCCCATCTTCTCCACAGTAGCAGAAACTGGAGGTGACCAGAAGAAACAATGTGCAGCACTTTGTTGCTGCTCCACAAGGATACAAGGTGTTCTCTTTTCAGTGCATCCTGGGCTGTCGAGAAGAAAAATCTCCTGGAGTAGGACATGCAGGTGACAGTGCCATGCAAACAGTGTCATCTTCAAGCAGCTGAAATCACACATGCCACATCTGCCATCCTTCTCTCCCCTTCACTCACATAGTGCTTAAATATCCACCCATGGTTGGTTCACCTGTGGAATTTTAAATGTAATCACAGAGTCCAAGGATCAAAGACCATGTTTTTTGCTATCACTCCTCTGCCAGCTCAGGAGAACCACGCTGTAGGGCAGGCTAAGCAATACTCAGATCGTCATTATACTAAGAGTGTCTTTTACTGGAGAAACACACCCAGAATTTTAAAAGAAATATTTTACAGGTAAAAAAGGGGTGGGGTGTGGGGCGTAAAGTAGTTAAACATTACCTTCATTAAGATTTCCAGCTCATATCCTCGTTGCTGCCAGCTCAGGCTGAAGGAACAGCTTTGGGCCTGTTATAACAGCAAATTAGGTGCTTATAATATCTGAAATAGTTTCAAATGTCCCATTGGGATAATGCCATGCTCTCTTCAATAAAGCATCCCATGTGAGTTAACAGAACTATCTGCAGTTTACCTTTCTCAAAATGGAGCCCAGTTATGTTCTTGTGGAAGTTTCATTACTTTCTGTAAGGAAAATCTTTTTAACTGTCTCCTGTGGCTGTACTGGTACATATATAAACAAAATTATCCTTTGTTACCTTCCTTTCAAATGTATTAATACTCCCTGCAGAAGCTTAAATAATATCTCTCAGGACTTGTCAAAATTCAAGGGAAGGAGTAAACAGCAGCTTTAAAATTCTGGGTACTTTGGAATTTCATGCAATTCCTAGCTTCCATAAGGGTTTCAAGAGCCTCTGGAAGTTCAAAGTGATAAATATAAGTAGCCAGACTATTCCACAGTTGTCGGCACAATGTGGTATCAAAGTCCTCTATTAAAATGAACAGCCATCAAAATAGAGGAATGAATTTTCAGTTGTAGCCCACAGGAATTTCTGCATCCAGATCCCATTAATCATCAGAGCTCTGCATGGAGTTCCTTGTACAAAACTTTTAACATTCAGCTTAATATGGTAAGTTATGACAAGCGTGGGACCAGGGCCAAATTCTGCCCTCAGTTATATCTCAGCAATACCATTAACTTCTGTCAAGCTGCACAGCCGCAGCCAAAGTCAGATCTGGTCATTTGTCTGGTGTGGAACTCTCACAGCACATCAGTTTCAATGGGCCATTTATATTCTTTAAAACCAGACACATAACTAGTGCTTGGATAAACTGGGAACCAAAATTCAGTTTGAGATGTGTCTTCTTACACTAGGAAGAGTTCAACATTTAGATTTCTGCCAGAGTACACAAGTCTGACTCTATCAGATGAAGAATGTAATGGGATATTTAATTAACAAAATTAGCCAGAGGTATTCAGGTTGTGGGTCTCAACAGAAAAACATGTGAAATATATACTGTGTGTTTACATTTTGTGAACAGCTTCTCTTTATTTTTTTATAAGTTTTGATTTTTTAGTGCTTCAGAATAAATACATGCTAGCTTAAAATGGTTTTTTTCCATTCCACATGACAGAAGGAACCATTTAAAGTGTTGTGGTGAGCTTAAATGATGAAATCAAGTTCGTTTTTCTTCCATAGCTGTCTAGAACTAATATTTGCTACCCAGTTTAAGTAGCAGCTTAATTTCAGAAAAAGTTGCACGCAAAACATTTGGCTTTATGAAATATTCACAACTATTTTTTTTGGCTTACGTTCACTGGAAGGCAAAAGGGGTGGTTTAAATATAAAGAGTGGATTTTACAGTACATCTTTACCATACATCGACAATGGGGGGGACACACCTCTTCACAGTGCCACCAAGACTTGAAAGCTACAATTTACAGTAAGTAATTGCTCACAAAAGGAAAACATTGCTGCCCTCACCACAAAGGTCCATGCTTGGCTTTTTCTTGCTGAGTACTCCAGTTAAAGCTCAACTAATGAATCATCTACTGTTGCTTCTGTAAATTGTGCAGTTTTAAATGTGCTACTTTTTGGCAGTAAGTTTCTGATGGCTAAAAAAAGAATGCAAACCAGACACACAGGGAGGCCAGATCAGCGAACTTAATAAGAGGTAAGAAAGCTTGTGTTTCTGGGAGGCGAGGCATTTGCAAACTGTGTCAAATTGAAATCAGAAATACAAAACCAGTGTTACCTGGCAGGTTTCCATAAAAACTTTTTATATTTATAAATAAAAATATCTCAAAATAAGCATGCCAACTTGGATAAAGTCTTGACATATATATATAAAAAATATATACATATATGCGCATATATGCATTCTTAGTGTGAAACTCCATAAATCTGAAACAGAATTGTGCTGGCTTCATTCAAGCACTCACTTGGCACCTAAATTTTAGGCACCTAGTGAGTTAAGTGCTTAAATTCCCTTTACAGTCAGAAGGAGAAACACAGGTGTCTTTGAAGGGCTGCAGAGAGAAGGGGTCTGACCACTTAGACAGACTCTCTTCTGGAAACCTTCAAAGTCACCTGTAGTCTTCTGTTGACTGCAACAGCAAGTGGCACATTTACTTTAGGAAAGCTACTTCATCAGATTCATAAAATATAGGAATAAGTTAGATGTCTGAGTTAGGCTAACTGGATCTACTCTTGATTTCTAATCAAGATAGGGAAACTAATTAAGCTGCAGACCCCCACTGAGCTGACTGTGTAGTACAAGAAAAAGAAAACAATCCATGAAGTAAGTCCAACAAAAGCACCAGTAATCAGTGGACTATTTATCGAGACTATCACAAGGTATGACAGAGGCCAGAAACTCTGAGATTCCAGGCAGATTAGAGCTGTATCTGCACAATAAGAGTATCCATGTCTATAAACCACAGAAATCACTTATATAAAACTTCAAGAATTTACATTTTCAACCATCAATAGTACCAACTATAATTTAAGTTTTCCAGCAATTTCCCCACCATAAGTGTTTTCAGTACCTCAGAAAATTATTAAATTTAACCACTTTAGTTGCTTCACACTGAATTTTGAGCTGCCTTTAGCAAAATATTCTTTCAAAACTTCTTAGCCAAAAACCATCAAGGATTTCCAAGAGTTCAGCCAAAAGAGAATACATATTTTTGTCCATATTAAAAAAAAATCTGGCAGATTTTATTCTTTCAGTAGTTGACCTCTCCTCCTTGTGCAAAGACATAATACTGGACAGGGACCCTTTGTGTCAAGAATATGCTTTCAGATCCTCCTAAGAAAATCTACCCTCACAAAGAGTTTCCTGCTAAGGCTAAATTGATTCTAACATGTAGCTAGCTCCAGTTTGAAAACATGGACCACCTATTTCTTTTGCCACCTATTTTCTGTTTAAATTAGACTAGAAAAACTAATTACGTGGTTAACGATAAAGGTAATCTGTAATAAACAATGGCAAGAAATTCAGAGCACACTCATTTGGCAACAGTGTTATGCTCATAAATTTGAACTGTGAATCACCTCCCAGCTGCACCCACCTGCCCCCAGAGACTTTCTTGGGCATCTGGGCTCCTAACTTTACCAACTCAGTGAAGGTGTCTATGCTCAGATTGTAGGGTACTCCTCCAATGAAATATCAATGTGAATTTTCTGGTTTAGCACAAGTAGAGGTACAGGCTATACTGAAAAGGTCACTTTTACACCCGAAGGAGTCTCCACATGTGCAGGGTGTGGTAACACCAGCTTAACTTTGTCTATATAACCGGTAAAACTTTCCCATGTCAACAGGGCTTTATCTTCAGGAAATCTAACTTCATAAGGGAATATGAGTTCAAGGGGGTCTAAATTACTGTATGACCATCTTAGATTACAAGGAACCATGAATTTGGCTGAAGCACATTGAGTACAGGAAGCATTATAGTCCTGCTTAGCTCTGGTGCTGTTTTTGTCCGTGCTCAAGCCTCAGTAGGCTACTGAGGGATAGCACAGACAGCTCATGTATGCAGCACTTTGGCAGAAGGAAGCCAGACAAAAATTGCCTTCAGCAGTGAAGGATAACAGGGCTCCAGCAATGCCTCTCTGGAGTGCCACAAACAGAATCACCAGCTCAGCTCTCAGCTCTCCAGCTTTTACTGCCGCGCCTTCGCCCCTCCCTGGCCATCGCGGGGCCGCAGGTGTGTCGCGTGTGTCCAGCCACAGCCCCCACCCCCACATCCCGATTTCCTCCTCTGGTCAGGCTCTGTGCCTAATCTTGTGTTTAGGACACCATGCTCTGTTGCTATGGAAGTTATTGGGATGTCGGGGGTTTAGCACAATGACTTCACTGTAGGGCTAGAGCTGGGGGCAAGGGAGGAGATTAACCATGAGAGAAACCAGCGCTGCAGCTGCGACTATTTGATTGCTAGCATATATGGAGATGTTCTCTGAGCCCAAAGTACAGCCTAAGAAAAGATCAGAAAATGGTCTGAGGGGTGTTTTATGTTTCAGTTACTCTTTGGAGGAGTTTTTCTGAAAGACACAGTGCTTGCACTCACCTTTTCAGGTTTCTCAGAACATTGTACTTTCTTAACTTCTCCCATCCAGCTCCTCACACCCTTCCGCAACGAAATACGTATGGTAAAGAAAGTCAAATTCCAGAGCCCTTTTCTATAGCCAAGACTTAAGTTTTCCTTCTTTCTTGCTGGAATCTGGTGTTTAAGTCCTTATTGATAGTCCTGGTTTGTAGAAGTGACATCCCTAAGTCCCTATCTTGTTTGGTAATTTTCACTCTAAATCTCAGCTCAAATCATCTCATGATAAATCCCTTTCCCTCATCATTCTCACCCCATCTGCTATCCCTAGGGAGACCTTTATTTTCCATCTTCCAAGCTCATCTCTTCGAACAGCAAGGAAGCTGTCAACTGCTATGAAGATTTGTAGGGCATTAAATCTTATACATTAAACCTTTAAATACATTTATCCAGGTAAAACATTTTGAAGCAAATATATAAACTCTGAAGGTTTAGCATATGGCATAATGATTAGCAACCAGATAGCAATGAATTTCATCCTCTTTACTATCATTATTTTAACAGTCTAAAATCTATTTTCCATTTACCAGTCTGCTTGAAAAATTTTTTTACTCAGTTTATCCTTCATCAGCTTCATCATTCTCATTACTGATGTAATGGCTGATCCAAATTTCATTAGGTTAAACACTCCAGATCATGGATTCTGATCCTGACCTGTCTACAACAATGTTTCTGATAGAGTTTCCTTTCAAAGTAAATATAGCATCAGAATTATCTTCTAATATTATCTTCTGGTTATATAGCTGTTCTTTTGATGGTTTGGACCTCATTAGTTACCAAAAAAGTACAAAATGTGAAAAATAGCTAGAATGCGTTCTCCTGGATGTCCTGAGTTTAATTTCAAGGGAGGAATCACAACATGGTTTGATTCTTTGTTCATCCAACGCCATTTGTCCATTGCCTGAGTAGAATATCAGTCATTCACCAAACCTGCATGCCAGGATTCCTGCCTACTGAAAGCTTTTAATGTCTGACATTTTATCAGAACACAAATGTTTGGGTTTTTGCCAAACAGACTACTCTTGGGATCTTTTTCATTAGTTATAAAAGAAAAGGCTCTGAGATTTTCTGGTATATTCTATGCAAGTGTTGATCCTTTATTACTGAATGCTTTGTGAACTGCTACTTTTATCTCTCAGTTGGGCACTGGCAGGGTTAACAGGAAGATACAGAGAAAGAATTGCAGGAATCTGTGATTAAAAGGGACTGTGCAGTCATCTGGTCTATCTTTTGCCTATATAGGCCTGTTCCCCACAGTATATCAAGGCAGAAGCACTTTAAACAATCATTCTTGAAATGAAGAGGAAGCATCTGACGTTAATAGGCGCAGGTGTGACCCCAGCAGGAGGAATCGGTGCCTTGCTGTGATCCAGGGTAGCCAATGACCAGAGAGCCACCTAATTACAACTGGATTACTGCACCCTGCGATGGATAGGCTTTCCCAGCCTGTTTGTTCCCAGTCTCCACTCCCTTCGGGAGAAGCACATGGATGTTAGCTTATTCCAGTTTTGGAAATATACTCTCATTTCCAGCCAGGCCTTTCTTGAAGCTGTCAGATTGAATTGTTAATTCAAGGCTGTTCTTCCTGGAGAGACAAATTCGGATCCCTGCCCTATGGCATGGGAATGAACCTGCTAGCTTTGGCTCCCTAGAACTCCGAGTTCTTCCCAGCAGACAGCTTCTCTGTGTGCTCCAGAGCAAGCCAGGGCTGCAGAATCAGACCTTGAGGTACTAAGATTTACCAAATTTAACTGCACAACACATCTCATGTGCAGTGAAATAAATGTGGTAAACCACCAGTGATTCATCGTTTACTTATTACAGAAAACAAACAGGTTTTCTCCTGAGTCACATGCATGCAAAGAATTTTTTCCTTCTCGAGCAAAACAAAAACCAGTGTTATTTCAAGGCCAGAATGAAAATCAAAAAACAGTTCAGATAAAATAAGTGCTCCTTGAATCTTTGTTAAAATCAGGGACTTGAACATAAATTTATTTGATGTTCTATGAGGTTTGGAAATTTCATTTTCCACCTGCAGGACACGTTATTGTGCAACTAGGGGCCACTGAGGGTTATGGAGTGTGGATAAGCTGGGATCCATTTGAAGGTCATGAGACCCTCTTCCTCTTTCCACTCCCTCTTTTGGAGATTCTGAGTTTGCTGTTAATAATGCAAACATGTTACATAAAAATCTGACCTGAGATCTCACTTCTAGTGAAATGTGTCCAGTTGGTTTTCATATGTCAGCAAAAGAGATTGTTCAATTTTTTAAAATCAGTAACGTACCATTGAGCACAGTTCTGGAGAGACAAGAGGACAGGCAGGAAAAAAACATGCATGGCTAAATACAGGGACAAGTGAAACGACTGGAAAAAACATTTAGTTTTATTCAGGACTGGAACAACTTTGGAACATGAAACTGTTTCTTTTTGCAGTGAAGAAGCACTATTTTAGGTCTATACACTTTGAGGCTTCAGGCTGTGAAATGTATATGGGTTCTTTTGCCATATACAAGAAACTAACATCTGTCCTGCCTGCCACAGACTTCAATCTTAAGCAAAGAGAAGTGTGTGATGCATATTAGCCCAGGAAATTCCACGTGGATTTTTCTGAGGGATGCTGAAGAAGAATAGCAGCTAAGGTTGTCGACACTTTCATATGACAAATCCTTGAAAAATTACAGACCTCTAAACTCTAGCTGAAATTCAGGATCTGTTTCAGTGACGCGTTCACTATAAATATTGCTGTGAACACACAGGTCTATCATATAAGCAGCTTAGTGTAACCTCTAACACTGTAAAAATATGAATATTCTTAGAGATGTAAGTTAATTAACAGTTGTGTGGGGGGGTATTCAGCACTGAGAAAGCTGTCTCTGTCTGTGGGTATCACAGAAAATTTTGGGGATCTGTGTTATTGCCTTTGACTACTACCATCTTTCTATATATTATGTTTTCTACATCATGAGTTAACTGACACATTTCCTCGTGACAGCTCGTATATCTCATTAACACAGTGCCCTGTTGATACACAGACTGGGGAGTACATTTGGCAAATGCTGCAGAGGAAGAAGCAGAAATGTTCATGGAGGAGAGACCTGAGTGGCAGAAAAAGGCGTGAGTTGCTGTCAGTGGTAATGAGGTGAAGTCTGAGACAGCAAGTTGTGCTTGAAGCAATGGATAACCCCTGACTAAAGCAGGAGAGGTGAATGAGATCACAGATCAAACCACAGGACATGGACCCTCAACACAGAGACAACTTTTAAAGCTGCCCTAACAACAGTGTTTTGCTACATCCAGGGGTCTCCAATGATGTCTTCAATGAAAGGAGAAAGGCAAAGAGCAGCGTAGGATAAGAATTTGACGTCTTCCCAGAAGTTTCAAGGGAAATAAGGAGTCTAAAGATCAAGTGCTTTGAAGGTGGAAAAGAACCAAGAGGAGAGTGAACTGGAGGAAAAGAACAAAGAGGAGCATACTTCAAGAGAGGCTATCAACAACAGCAAAATGTTGAAGAAAGTTTGAAAAACAGTTCTGTCGCTGTAAAGTACCGAGAACGGCGAGAAACATGATCCAAGTTCAGGAAGAAAGTAGTTATTTAATTAATGATAATTTGGTTTATATAACTTGGTTCCCAAAGATGACAGGAGGTTATTGGTTCTTCGACCAGCCACCCCCTGTCCCATTGGCTAAAGCTCACAACACCTACTTCAACATATTATTTTGCTGTGTACCATAACAACTCTGAAAAACAGATCCCAGGTGCACAGATAAAGACCTAGTTTACAAAGAACCCATAGCAATGTTTATCATAGCTTTTATGAGAACCACAGAGCTCTCACAGAATGCTGCAGAAAGCTGAAAAATTTCTCTACCAAAGCTTTTCAGCATCTACACAGTTCAGGTGCTCAAGAGTTCCCCAAGGAAAGAGTTTTGAAGAACTGAATGTTTAAGGAGCAGAAGAGGATAGGGAAGGGCTATGGACTATAATCAGACCTCCTGAGTCAAGGTAGTAAGAAGTGTGTTTAGAAAGGAGCCTGTGGGGCAGGACATAACAGGGAAGTTGCATGAAGACTTTGGTGCAGAGGAAAATGGAAAATTGAGAATAAACAATGGGCTATGGGTAACCTGTAGAGAAGATCTGAGGAGCAAGCAGAATTTGAACAAGATACCTTCAGGAGATTATGCAATAGTGAGAGAGATTGAGGAATTGGTAGCTGAAAATGCAGAGTCCCAGTAAAGGCCAAGGAGGTAAACAATAGGTTTGGTATTTACCTCAGCAAACATACAGACTTCTAAGGCACAACTAATCTTATTTTAATGCAAACAGCTGAAGGAAAGTGTGATGAACCACACACTAAAAGTCCCAGTTTTCTTCCATTAACTGAAAAAGGAGCCCAGATGCAGTCATCCACATTGTCAGTATCAAAACATTAACTCAGGAGGAAGGGGAGAAGGAATGAATATTTGAAGGGAAAGATGGAAAGAGTTAGGACATGAGATGAAGGAAGATTCTAACACTGTGTGAAGAAGAAAGGGGAGAAGTGGGGTGTAGAAGAGGCCTCAAAACTACTCTAAGACTGCTATCAGACAAAGAAAAATAATCTGTAAATTTTAACCAGGGTTTGCTCTCTAATATCCACGGATCCAGCTGCAGCCCCAGGAGCCTAGGAGAAGAAGGGCAGTAGTAGGTAAACCCAACTTGCTCTACTCATGCTGATGCCAGAACCATGAGTGGGGTGGTGTGTAGTGAAGAGACACAGAACTCCACCAGACATAAAACATTTTTACTCCAAGTGCAGCATGCTCCCACTTGTGCAGTACTGTGCCCAAGAAATGCAAGTCTAGCAGAGACATTAAATAGCTCAAATGCAGCACCAAGTGAACACGATTAAACTATCCCAGACTCCAGCTTATAAGTCCCTGTTCAGTCCATGGGCTGGAACATGTATATTCACTGTTTGGGTCTTTGCTAGTTCAGGAATCTCTGCATCTGGTTGACATGACCTAAACTGCACCATCTGGATACTTGAGAAAGCAGTGCTTCCCCACTCATAAGTGATATTTTTAAACAAACAAGACTTTCTTGGGGGAGCAGGCCAAAGAAGAGAAGCATATCACTAGCTTGGAAAAGCTGAATAATTAACAGTTGAAAAAACTCATCTTTCAGGACGCTGTGGCAGCAGCTCTGAGCCTTTCCTTTTCTTGTAGTTAGGACTGGCTTCTGAGGAAGTCATGATTATACCTTCCTTGTTGTACCGCTTCCAGCTCGGTGTCCAAGCTTGGAGGCATTCAGGGACATGCAATTTCCATGGCTTTTACTACTGAGCTTAGCTGAAATCACCAGACAGGAGACACAAGCAAGGACCAAGAAAACAGAGCTGCCCCATTTCCTGCCGTCACTGGGCTGCCGAGGGTTTAGCAGCTTTTCAGACAGGGGTGTAGCTCAACATCACCAGTCAGGCATAAGAAAAGATGGCAATAGTTTCACCAGAGACTAAAAGTCCCCTGTACTGGTTGTTTAGGGAGTCTCATGCCTCAGCTCCTGAGCAGGAGTCCTCGGGGCTCCACATCACCTCTTCTTCCCCCTGACACTTTGGCAGCACCTGGGCAATGCAATCGGTGCCTGTAACACGGTGAAACACTCACTCACCCCTCTCTGCTAAAGGGAGCATCCTCCCGTGCCTTCTTCCCTCCCCTCCTCATTCTGCTCTGTGTCTTTTCTGAGAGTCCCTCACCATGCTGCAGGGTCTCTTGCCCAGGCATTTTGAAAAGTTACATTCAGCTCTGCCATCATTAAAATCATGCTAGAACAAAACAAAAAGTTTCCAACTGTTATGTGAAAGAAATACAAATGAGGGCTTGGATATCTAGTAAATTGTCACTTTTCTAGAAGATACTGGGGACTTGTTCCTTCCCTTGGAGACATCTCTGCCATTTTCAACCTTCTCATGGAGGGGCTGCTTTTTGCCTTCTCCACTCTTTTATACTGGGCAGCAAAGCTTGAAGAACACATTCAAAATTACTGTCATTATCTTTCAGTTACTTTAGCAACTGGTACAGGGGGTGTCAAAAGTCCATTTCATCCCTCCAGGTGGACAACATGGATGGCATGTGCAGTGGCTTGCCTGTGGGTGACTTTAACAAGCCCAGCAACTGCACTGAAATGTCACAGTGGTAAACTGGTCGTAAACTCTCTGGATTTTAATGGGAGCCACAGATAAATAGCATTTGCTGGAGCCACAGATAAATAACATTTGCAGGACTCAGCAGCTGGGATACAGCAGTGTTTTCAACCATAAGCAGAGAGCACCTACACTTAGAGGCAGGTATGCTGGGTGTTAGGTACAGGCCAGCTCCTGCAAGTGTCCAGATGTCACAGGAGCAGCTGGTGGGGCAGACAGAGAGGTCAGTGGGGCCCATCCCAGGTGCCACAGCCCCTGCTGACGTCAGTGGAAGTTCAAGGCACTTAACACCTCCTAGGACTGGCCTGTGAGAACGACTTCCAGAAGGAAACAGTCTTGAAAACAGATCAAGTGCTGTTAAATCTAGCATAGATGCAAAAAGGGCAGAGCAGTGTGTCTTGCAAAATGTATCTTCTTTAGTGCAGTATCCCTGAGCTGTGAGCTTATTCACTCTTGGCTCTCTCTTCCCACTGTCTTATCTGTTATGGTGCTGGCACAGGGCTGAGTCCAGGGGGACTGCAGAGCTGGAACAAAACAGCAAATGTTCTCCAGGTTTTCTTTTCTTACAGAATTCCCTAACTCCCAACCTACTTAAGGGGGAGCCATGAGCTAAAGTAAAATTATAGTTTTGTCTTCTTCTCAAGCCAGATATCTCCAGAGGGAATTGTGCTCTCAGTGTAACATTCCTCCAGAACTACTACCACCCTCACCACAGCACCTTGCAATGAAAACAGATTCTTTCTGTTCCCTGATGAAGTTTTCAACTAACAAAGGTAGATTAAATGAACAGCCTTTAGTCAATTCAGTTTCGTTGTTCTTTATACCAGTTGTTCTATGCACTGGAATTTTATATTTAATCTTTTATAGCCAGTCTGAACATTTATTTAATGTTATAAAGTCTGCAGCTGTTAGATGTGATTTGGCAAAGAAAGTATACAGTATGTTTGGAAGAAAAAAAGCTTCCAGGTCCCCTTATTTATTTTTAGAAATGCTACATTTCTAGTAAAAATATAGTTCAATCAATTAAAAATAGTACTAAATGTAGCAGCTTTGATTTCAAACTTTTGAAGTTTTCTCAATTATTTCAAAGAAAATTGTTAGGTTTTTTCTAGCAGGAAAATTGAGCAAGTGTCACTTTCTGTACCAGGCCTAGTAGAAATATTCAATAATTCAGTGGCTTTCAGTGCTCTGTTCTCTCTCTTGTGTTTTAATGTCATGGACTGCTGCATTCTGAATACCAGACAAAACAATCCTATCTTCTAAGATCAGCAAAGAGGACTTAAATACATCAACATATATGTATGATCCACCCAAAGGGTATATCCTATATATGAATGATTATCCTATATCCCCATATCCTACTGGATATATGCATACAGGATATCAGTGCTAAGAATTGATCCAGACTGAATGTCCAGACCTTGATAATTTGCCATTACATTATATTTAACACCGGTCAGTATATTTACCTTGTTTGCTAATACACTTTATACACGAGGAAAATCCCAAAGGACGTTACCTTCCATTTTACTGTGATGATAATAGCTGTAATAAAAACCAAACCAAACAAAACCAACATTTTAGTTTTCTTCTGAGATAATTCTCATTCACAGCCTGACTTTGCTTGGTTTTAGTAGAGGTCAAAGATGCTCAGCATAACACAGGGTTGCTGCTCTCTGGAATGAATGCAAAAATCCCTTTTGAGAGGTAGGACAAGATCTCTGGGTCCAACAAAAAAGGTGAGATGACAGGATATAACTACACTGGGCTACACCCCTTGTCCTACAAAAAAAAATTAATCAGGAAAAAAATAAAGCAGCCCTAACACCTGCTCTTTATCAGAAGGAATAGGTGACCATGCAACGATCTGCCCAACCGGCCATAACAAGAGCACAAGACAGCTTAAGGGTCCTTCAGCCCTGTGGACACACTCTGTGAAGGCAGGAATCTGTGACATCAAACATGACAGCTGGCAAAGATGGGGGCATTGCTTCAAGAAGCTCCCCAATCTCTATTCTCTTTGCACCTCTGGAAAAAGGCACAAAGGTGGAGCAAAGAACAGGACGAGAGAGTCATAAACAGTCAGCAAACAAATTGTTTAGCACAGCAGAAAATACAGTCTGAGCTCCGGTGTCAAAAATGCTGGCAAGGATTATCATGGATATTGAGTGTTTTCTGACCAATATTACAGGAGTAGCCTAGAGGACAGAGGGAGTAGTCTAGCAGAGGCTGAAAGTATTTCATAATTCTTTATTTATTTATGGTGTTGTAGCTGTAGTCTGATCTCATGGGAAGCACGATGGAAGATTATATGGCAGCAAAGACCATGCTGCATCCCTATCTGCTCATGTCCAGATTTATTTCACATGAGTCGCTTGTAACATGCTGAACTTTTTATAAAAAAGAAAGAAAAAAAAAGTCAAGTGCAAGGAAAAACAAAAAGGGGTCAGCTGGACTCAGCTTGACCTTTTTATTTTCCATAAACTAACACTTGTGTGCTTGGGAGCAATGAACTAAATATGGACTTAGCTCAAATGAAGACAGATTCAAGGTTAAGGGGGAGACTTCTGTTGTATTACACAATGCTCTGGGATAGACTATTGTTGGTCCTTGCTGTGCAGATGTAGCCATGGCTGATTATCCCCACTCCCAAACCTCTTTACTCACCCGCAGTGTTTGGTTTCCAAGAGAATGATTCTCTAGTGACTGATTTCTTTCTGCAGAAATGCGTATGTAAAACTAACTTGTTTTACAACTGTTCACCATTGCACATCCTCTACCCTTAGCAACAGGCAAAAATGGTTTTGCAAAGCATATGATATTCCACAATGTGGTTTGTTGTTTGTTTGTTTAATGTAGTGTATGATGTGAAGATTTTATGTCTTGTAACGGTAATTCAGTGGACATGAGGATACAATCCAGAATTAATGTTATTGAAGGAAAATGAACAGAGGGACATCCCATGCTATCACCAAAACAAAACCACAAAAATAAGTTTTAGAATGAAATATCCTTGAGTTTCTGTAGTGCCAATAAAATTCTACATCCAATTTTAAATTTGCCCTTGCTTGTGCTGTAGGTACCAAGAAACTAGCTCTACAGTAATGTAAAGAAAATACTAGTGCTGAATATATGCTCTGTGCAGTTGGATAGAGGAGGGGAAAGATGTCAATCAGCAAAAACATAGGTAACAGACACTATACTTTATAAAAAGAGACATACATTGTCTTCCTTCTGGAAAAAGACGCAGTTCTGTGTTTCTTTTATAATGAACTGAGTAGTTCCCAAATAAATAAGCTGGTTGCCAGAAGTGTTTTGTGTTTGCAGAAAGCTCCTTGAGAATAACAAAATTGAAGCTTTCTTACAGAAAATGACATTGCATAGATGCATCACAAGGAACAGCGTGCTAAATCTGTGCAGGATCTAAATACTGGTACAGAAACTTCAGGAAAAAAAAACTAAAATGAGGGAAATTCATGTTTACGCAAAGAACAAGCAAAAAAACAATCTCTGGAATCCAGGAGAAGGCCAGAAAAAGATCTGAGTGTCTCCTGTATTTCTTGGTGAAAAGAAGGGAAGCAGAAAGGGGGGTGTCAACACCACAACCACCACAACATACTATAAACAGATGGTAAGGAGGAAGAGGTGAATGATACTTTCTGATAGCAAAATTCTGAAGCTTCCAAAGAACAGGAAATCCTGGAGATCACTGACTTTATTTGACTGTCAGGTGGAATGGGGATGTATGTTTGCAGAATAATTAGAGGGCAGAAAAGGAGAGGGTTTTTCAGGTTATGGAGTTTATGGAGTAATGGAGTTTTCTTTAGCAGGAACAATAGCACAATAGGGATCATAGAATCACAGAATGGTTTGGGTTGAAAGGGACCTTAAAGTTCATCCAGTTCCAAACCCCTGTCATGGCAGGGATACCTTCCACTAGACCAGGTGGCTCAGAGTCCTATCCAACCTGGCCTTGAACACTTCCAGGGATTGGGCACCCACAACTTCACTGGGCAACCTGTGCCAGTACCTCACTACCCTCACAGTAAAGAATTTCTTCCTAATGTCTAATCTAAACCTACGCTCTTTCAGTTTGAAGCTATTCCCTCTTGTCCTGTCATTCCTGGTCTTCGTAAAGAGCCCCTCTCCATTTTTCTTGTCAGCTCCCTTCAAGTACTGGAAGGACACAATTAGATCACACTGGAGCCTTTTCTTTTCCAGGCTGAACAATCCCAATTCTCTCAGCCTGTCCTCATAGCAAAGGTGCTCCATCCCTCTGTTCAAATTGGTGGCCCCTCTTTGGACTCACTCCAACAAGTCCGTGTCCTTGTCTTTCGTGTGCCAGGGACCCCAGAGCTGGATGGAATAGTCCAGATGGCGTCACATGAGAGTGGATCATGAGCTACCCAAAACTCAAGGAACTGGAAGATGTTTTCAGGAAAAGGAACAGGAAAACAAAGGCAAGACAGGAGGAATTTCTAAACGAGAGAACTTGAAAAGGGGAAGAATTCACGATCGGGGTGAAAAGTTGATATGGCTCCATTAGGAACTCTTTAAGGATGTGAGAGCTGAAAAAGAACAGAGAAAGCTGAGAAGAAAACTGAGATCCAGGAAAAGCAACTAAGGATGAGAAGAAAAAGCATGGATGAAACTAGAAAAGCTACTGCACGAATGTACGAAAAATGAGAACAAAATGCAGCTACACGTTAGTAATCAAAGGAACACAGAGACTTGCTCCTTACTAAGAAAAATCATACAGAAAAGACTGTTAGTTCTTTCACTGTTTGCAGTAATTTCTAATAATATCAGCATTAATCCCACAATGAATCAGATAATTACTTTTTTTTTAAATTGAGGGATCAGAAAGAGAAAAATTTGTTTAGAAAATGAAAGATGTTGCATACCATTAAGTACACTTCTAAGAACTTGCCTAGAGCGGCCTGAACCAGTCGTGATTATTTTTGAGAATTCATGGATGCCTGTATGAATCTCAGAAAAACCAATCTCAGCATACTGTAAAAGCAGGAATTAGAAGACCATGGAGGCTAATTTTCAGCCATTAATTAAACTAACTTTTAAAAATCGAGAAAAATAATTAAAATATTAAAAGGAGAATTCTGTAGTGGTATCAAAAAGAACTCATGTCAAAGCCATCAAATTTTCTTATCGGACATGAATGCCAGGGTAGGATATAGGGATTGCAGAAATAGTCCTTGCAAGTGGTCCTGACACAGGCACTATTTTTTATAAATAAACTAGAGAAGTAGAATTTAGGCAAAACACCCATAAGTTTCTTTCTCTACACCTAACTGGAAACCCTACATTAAGCATGCCTATCAATAAAGGTATTTATTGATATTTGAAGACAGGCACTATGAATAGGATATTTATTCTACATGTATAACATCAGGGTGAAAGGGTTGACAAGCACTTGAACTACAAGCTCTGAAATCAGAGTGATCTTGGGAGATGAAATAGTCAAGCAGGTTGATGTTCTTGAAAGACAACTTGCAATAGTTCATGTGAAATCCAGGCATCTGGGACAGTTGGGGTGAATTGCCCTCCAGAGATCCCTGTGTCTCTGCTTTGCAATTAAGTGAAGCCCTGGGAACTAAGACAGAATGCTTATTTTTTGAGTGTCTTTTGTAAGGTAAGGTAAATTCCAGTACAGAAGAACTGAAATGCAGATACAGAGTGGAGAATATTTGTGGTTGGGCAACAGTTCAGCAGGAAAGATCTCAGAGGTACTTCAGATCTCAAACTCATGATGAGTCAAATGTGGTGTTTTGCAGAAGAAAAAAAATTCATTCTGGGCTATATTAAGATGATTGTTCCATAAAAGTCACTGACTATTTATTCAGCCCTTCTCAGAATTGACAAGGCCACATCTTGTATCCCATGCCCAGTTTTGGAGGGATAGTAAAAAGAATCCATAAGGGAAGGCTTCACAAAACATAACCCATTGATATTCCCCTCACCTTACAGCTGTACACTTCTTTAGTACAAAAACCTTCTGTCAGCTGCATGATTCACTTAATAAAATATTACTGGATATTAAAGTGTTCTAGTAGAATAATTTATGTAACAGAGAAAACTGGTGTTTGAACTGTGGAAACCAGTTGTAAAGAGGCAACCTTGGCTTCCCTACACAGGAAAACTTCCTCCAAAGGCTATATTTACCCTGTTTGAAAACTATCTGGCTGGCTCCAGAGCCGATCACTCCAGCTTGGGGAGAAGTCTGTGTATGCAGATGTTGCAGATAGGGATGGGATCAAATTCCTGTTTCGTGTCCTCATAAAAGTGAAGAATGAGGCAGAGGCTGCATCTCTCTGGATCTGTCAAACTGGCATCTCTTGCCATTATTACACTTACATTGCAATTGCTGTTCAGAATTATTTATTCCAGAGTGTGAATTCTGGGAGTGAAAACAGAATTGCAGGGATGCTCAGTGGTGTATCCAAATCTGCTCACAGCAACAATGAGCAGTCTTACAGCTGGTCCCTTGGTGGGGTCAGCCTAAGGCCAGGGATATGATCTGTCCAAAATTCTCCATTCATCCTGCTAGGAAAAAAAGAGGGAACAAGACATCTAAACAAGGTAAGGTTTTTAGTATCCCAAATAGAGTTCAGCATGTGGATTGTTGCCTGTGCTGGAAAAGTTAAAGAGAAAAGCAGCAACTGAGAGAAGGAGGATGCCTGATGCTGATGACATTACATATGTCATCTTGAGGAGCTGATGAGGGAGTATTAATCGTCTTGACACATAAAAAAATGTTGAAGACTTTTAGATGTGAAATATTACAAGTGGGTAGGAATCTGACCAGAAGTTGTCGTACTTTGGGCTCGTTTGGATTTCTTCCAAGGAGCATTTCAAAATTTTGCAATCAAAGTAAAGAACCTTTGAAACATCTCTCTCAACAGCAATGGTAGTCATTCCCTCTGTGAGGCACAACCACCATTCAAAGCGCTGGAATTTTGAATTATTCATTAATTACCTCATAAAAGCTGCAGAGAATACACACTGTGCCAGCTCATCAGCTGGTGTAAATCAGTACAAATCCAGTGTCTCCCATGCGAAGCTCACTAAAAGCAGTAGAAGTCATTTAACTGACATTTCTGCAGTGCAGATTTGTTTATTTTATAGAGCCAAAATACTGGCTAAATGAAATGTTTGTACAGGATATAAAGCCAGAGATGAAGTGTGCTGTGGCTTTTAGTTCTCTTTTTCTCACCAATATTTAGGACACAATGGAGAAAGTCTGGAATCACATTGTGGGGCTAATCTTTCTTCCTTGATGCAGGATGCTGGAGATCTGCACATGTTCTCTGGCCATCCTGGGCTTTGACAGGTCTCCTGCACACTGAGAGAAGTGAGAAGACACAGGGCTTTGGGAGTTCCACCTTCTCCCTTCCCTCTGCTCTCGCAGGCATAAGAGGTACTTTGTGTTTCAGATGAGCTCCTTATATTTCAAAGCACAGGCCTTCAAAATAGACAGAGCTTTTTTCCTCTGTTGAAATGAGAAATAAGTAAACAAGTCTTCACAAAAATTTCCACACATTCTTTTCTCCCAAAATCCTGCTAGCTGAACACCTCCCCAAGGCCCAAACATAGTAAAATGGAAATATGTGTGAAGAAGATAAAATAACTAATGATTCACCAAGGCATTCAGTCACATGCCAAACTCAAAATGCAAGAAGTTACTGTATCTTCACATTTTTAAAGACAAATTCCTGCATTTGAAACACAGACATTTAACCAGGAATTAGTAGGAAACTCGCAATGACAGTATTAGCAGCCTGCTAGGTACATAGTGGAGTTTAATCCTCATCTAAATCTAAAACATGTCTCCACCCTTAAACTGAATTACTCTCATTTTACGCCATGGGTCATGATTTTAATGCAATCAATATGCAAAGTTAACAACTCCTTAGTGGATGTAGATCAGTTTCCCACACATCAGTTGCCCTTTCCTGAAGTCTTTTCAGCTGGGCTGACCTTTCTACTAGAACATAAGCTGTTATTTATTTAAATATTCATATTGTACAGGCTTCTATAAACAAATATTTTCAATGTAATACTTGTCAGAGATGTAAGAACGTAAGTTCACTATTTTATAAAACAGCTGTTCTTTTAACACTGTGCTTTATACACTTCAGGCATTTAAACAGAACGCCCAGTAGTAGCCAAAGAAAAGAAAAGAAAAAATAGTTAATATTCACTTTCTGTTGCCACAGACTTTTACAACATAAATTTTCAGTCTTATGGGAAGCTTTTTCAACAGTATTTTTTTAGCTAATAGTCAATTGCAATGATTTTTGCAGAGCTCTCAGAAGCATCACATTTCCTAGAGTGCAAGTAGATAAATTAAATGGCAAAAGATTAACTGATGAAAAATTTGTGGCTATGGATGTGATAATAAGGATAACAAATATAAAGGTTGACCTGCTTTTGTCCTTCCTTTTTCATGACATTTTATAGTGACCTGTCTTTTTCCCTGGGATGTAGGAGCTGTAGTTGTTTTGCACATTTCTGTGTAAATTTTTCTGCTTCATCACAGAAATATGCAGCCATCATTTTAGAAGCCTATGACCCATGCAACAAGAGGCTATAAAATTGTATATTACCTGACCAGAAAATGAACAAAGGGTCTAGGGCAGACCCTGAGTCCTGATTGTTACCAGAAGGAGGGAAGTGTGGCTCTGTGGAAATGCTCAGCATCACACAGACAAAAATACACCTTGAAATTACCCACCCTGTCTCATCTTGGTTGGCCTTTTTCTATGTTGTTCTTTTCTTTCATTTTCTCATTTAAAATATCAGCCTAAAGCAAATCAAGAATCAACATGGGCATATCCAAATTAAGATGAACCACTGAATATCAGCTGAAAAGAAAATTTTCTTTGATTATGTTTATTTCAATTTCAGGTCGGGGAGAGTGACAATAAATTCACAATTAATCATGAAAGATTCATGGACTCTCATTACTTTCTTCAGTATTGTTAACTCAAACCATATCTTCCAGAAACATGGCCAAGGTTCATTTCTTATACCATGGGAGCTGAAGCATCTGTCTTGGTCCTTGGTCACTAACTTGTGTCCCTAAGGCCTGAAGTCACTGGAGCTGGAATGGTTGAATCTTTACAGAGTCTGTCCCCTTGTCATGAATAGTTCAAGGAGAGTTTGTTCTTCGTTCATCTGTCTGTAACTTGACACAAGCAGTCAGTTGGGGAAAGCAGAGGTCTTGCCACTTCAGGCCGTGCCCCACCACATGTCACACGGATGATATGTGGGGAAAGAAGCCATCTGCTGAAGGGCCCAGCTGTAGTAATTTGAGATTAGTAAATTAACTATGCAAAGGAATATGAAGTTCAAAAGCCTTAGAGACACTGGTAAATATTTCCCCCACCCACCCTATCTTGCTCATTACTGAAAATCCATGAGAACTGTCTGACTGGAATGCTTTGGTTTGAAGCCTGATTGAATCTTGGACAAGATGCTGCATAAAAAGCATTTTCTTCCAGCAACCTACCAATCATACTAACAGTTGTTCATTTCAGATTTATCACTTCTCTTTAGAAGTGAAAAGCTCTATCGTTACAGCTTCCAACCCTAAGAAAATCTGCCAAAGGTAAAAGATACGGTGAAGATAATTGAAATTGAAGGAAATGAATTTTACTTTTAATGAATTTTGATCATGCATATATATGTTTGTTTCTGTATGGTTCTTTCCACTTTATTGACATCAACCTTTCCATGAGAGTGAATAAAAATCTCGTATTTTAATTGTTCTTTTTCTTCACTAGATCAGTTATAGGAATCACAATTCCTAACAGATTCATAAATAAAACAGCAGTTTATAATCTTAAGTTCTGACAGTTTGCCAGATAAGACTGCAAGAACGGATACCAATTGCCTACAAGTGCTACATTTCATATGTTTTCAACTATCCTTCCTCTGTAAAATTTCATGTATTAATGATGGCATTCTCAGATTTGTTTTAGATGAAGAAAAAAAGTTGATGATCATTTCCAATTGCAGGTTCAAATATAATCTTTACAAGCTTTTTAAAATTGAAAAACTAATAAAATTGATTATATCCTTGCTTATTCCAAAGTCTAAATTAAAGGACTTTAGTTATAAAGTTAAAAATGTAGAACAAGATGATCAGATTTCATAAAACACGAATTGGTACAACCCATTAAATGTTAGACTGTAAAGATTTCCCTTCAGCTGTAAAGAAACCTTCATTCCAGTTAAAACTGGTCAAAATTCCTATTTCTTTCTGCATTGACATTTCCAACTGAGATTTTTTTTCTTTATGAGAAAAATACACTGGTTAGGCACTGAACTGGAACTGGGGGTTTGGGACATTAAAGTACCATGAGATGTGAGATGCTTTCCAGGCATGACTCATTTAAAGGTATACAAAAGTGTAAAAGTAATGATTTCAAAATCAGGCTCTGAAACCCAGCCTTAATTTGGCCCCTCAGAGAAGTGTCCTGCTATTACAAAACACTACAGGGCACTTCAGCTCCCTCTTATTTTCATAAACAGCAACTGTTGATTCTTTTTCAAAGTAAAACTCATGAAAAGTCTGCTTTCAGAAAACACAACTGCTAAACAGGACAAAGGAAATCATTCCAGCTTCCTGATTCTCTCAGGAAAATATCTGTTTTGACACCACCACCCCAAAATGGAGAAGCAGTAGAGACTCTATAAAACCTTGTTATTAGCTTATTAGTATTGCTTTCCTTGGAAGGCCCTTTGATACTATAGTGATGGTTACATCACCTTAACCAAGATGTAATCAAGCAGATCTTTGTGTGACCTGAAGTGACCAATTCCCAAGATAATAGCCTCTCAGAGCTGCAATTTGGGTTATTTTACTTTGTTTACAGAGGTAGCATTTCAGTAAGATTTTCCAAAGGGAAAAGAGCTATTTTAGCATGCAAAGTGTTTTGGGCTAGGCTCGTAGTTACCTCATCCAACACAGATACAAAAGCAGCTACGATGAGAAGTTTCACAATACTCCACAATACTCCTTGTGCATAACAGTCTTTTTTATTTTTTAGTTGTCATACTCTGTATTTTTCTCAACCCCGAAACTCTGAGAATTCCCCTTTCTTGTAGATGGGCTCATTTCACGATAACATTTTTAGAGGGCATCAAGGTCAGTTTGGGCAGTTGTGTGACCTTGTAGATCTCCTTGGTCACAACAGGAAGCCTCTTTAGCACACAAAAATCATGTTGGCTCTCAAAGCTCCTCAAGTAAGAAAAAAGAGAGCAGGAGGATTTGAGCATCACCTGCAACCAAGTATTGAGCAAACCAGTCTATTTCTCTCTACTAGGTTACTACCTACAGGCTGAAGTACTGTCATGCACAACTCTGAGCCCAAGACAGAAGTTAATTTCTCTCCCCAACAAGTGATAAAATTATCCTGAGATTCACAGTATAAAGTAGGGGGAGATGGAACCAATTCTAACTTTTAAGCACATGTATACAGAGGACCCAACCCAGGCACAGCGACCAGTGAACAAATTAGTTTGTTCCTACTTCATGCATCTCCTTTTTGCAGGACTGCCAGTGAGGAAAAGAGCCCTTTGTCCCATTGTCCCAGCCTCAGCTATCTAGAAAGAGGCAATGAAAGTCAGACTTGAAGCTTTTATTAGCAAATCATCTGACTGCTGGACCTTTCCTCTAAAGAAACGGATCCAGTACTTAAAAGAAATTCCCCCATGTTTTCTAATCACTTGCAGCAACTAAAAATTGAAGATCATTATAAACATCAGGCTTGGCTGCATACTAAAATCTCTTTCCCCTCTAATATAGCTCATGCTGGAGGCCTGATCCATTGGCTTCTATTTTGGGAGGTGAAAGAAGGTAGTCACTGGGGTGCTATTAAAACCAGAATTTCTTCAAGATATTTGCATCACTTAAATAGATCATAAACAAAGGCAGAAGCAGTATTTACTGTGCTATTAAGGTAAACAAAAATAGCAACCCACAGGTAATTATGAAACAGATTGAGTCTGGCAGGTGAGTTCCAGCAGTCTGGTTTTGATTTCCAAACAAGGGATTAGAGCCAAGCTATAGACCTGCCATAATAAATTAACTATATTCCCATACTTACATGGCTTGTTTCTTTTCACTTCTATTTTCATTTTACATTAGCAGCATTTGGCGCTCTGATGTAGAAACAGGACTTCTCTTTTCTTAATCATCCCTGAGCCTGGGGTTGGTTTTATTGTGGAAATACATCCACTGCACAGCAAACAGTGTGGGGTCATCCTGTGCAGCACTGAGCCTGGGACCCAGCATCCACACTTAGCTCATGAGAAATAGAGAAGAGTCACTTATATTTTTGAGAGGAAATGGCTCGTTAGAGAAATAAAGAGTCCCATGAGCAGAAATTGTACGGGGGAAAAAATAATAAAAACCACCATAGAAATATTGTGATAGGACCAAAAACTGGTACTGCTCAGGTGATTTGAACATGGAGGGTCAAAGAGGAAGGGTTGGAGCAAGTTTGTGGAACACATTTTAAAAACTAATCCATTGGATTTTATTTTCTACTGCAGTCTTGACAATAAGCTGGCAGGTCTCTTCAAGGGATGTTCTCAGTGGTGACACAGGCACTAAAGAAGTCTGGCTCTGCTGCAATCCACCTCTGGCATAGCCTGCATCGCCCAGCACCCCCTCAAACAACCTCCCCTCCGGTGTGCCCACCCTACTGACCGCCTGAGCTCCATTCTGCATGTGCCTCTGGTGCCCTTGTGCCGCTGCCTGGCTTCAAACACAGGGAGGGCAGGTGCGAGTGCCGTGGTGTGAGCACACCATGATCACAGCTTAACTAATGTGCTCCAAAGCACCAGAGGTGCTTCCCAAAATAAGGCTTACAGACTTAGAATACTGCTGGGCCCTTGAAAGTTTCACTCACTGGCCCTTGGGCAGGCTTTATTTGCCTATGCATTAGCTCTGAGTGGAATAGGTGGGAAGACAGTCTAGCCCTGAGCTTCAGGGTGAAAATCCTCAGTCCTGTGCAAAACAGTAGCACTGAGAACAAATGCAAGCTCTTGGATAGCGAGTCTCCCGTGACAAAAGCGGGAGCAAAGGGAAGAAGTGCCAGTAAGACTTAGCCTTCCAACAGACAGCCCTGTGCTGAAACGCCTGTTACAACTTAATGTACATCTCCTTTGATTCCTTTTGCCTAGACCAAAATCCATTACCAAGACCCAGGAGGACAAAAACTGACAAATGACAGAAGTGAATTACTACTGCCAATTTTCAGTAGTAGAACAATAAAAAGTGAAGAAATGGTGATTTTTTTAAATAAATTCAAGTTTTACTACAGATTCACATTTCAATGGATAAACTAGGCTTTTGTGAAGACACTGCCAAACATTTTGTTGCACTTCTAGTTTCAGTGCTGTTCTTCTTAATATGCAAGTGCCAGAATTCAAAATTGTCTTTTAAAGTCACATATAAACTCTTATTTTGATCAGCAACAACTGACTCTGCCCCATGCAAAGTTCTCAGTTTTGGAAAAAGGACAGAATTTGGAGAAAGAAAATGTCACGTCTGTAGACCTTTCTAACATATAGACCATACAGCAAGATCAAATGACAAACCTCTATAGGAAGTTTTCACCAAGACCACTTTCAAAGACTCCTTATTCACAAAATCTCCTAATCCCACATCTTTTTTGGTGACTGCTGCACCAGCAAAGTTCCTGGCTGACTGTGGTAGATCTGAGCCGTGTGCCAGGCTGCCCATCATGCTTGGCAACACCATCCTACTTTCCACAACCTCCCACCTTGCTGTTTGTATCCATCTACCATCTCTTGTGCAACACCTAGACTGCAAACGCTCTGAGACACGGAGCATTTCTTCTGATGAGTGTTTATACTGCCTCGAGCACTCTGGGCTGCCAGTCCACAATTGCACCTCCTAGGTGACCTGATACAAATACAGACTGTGGTCAGAGCTGTATTTTCATCAGAAATACATGTCATGCTCCTACTGGATATGAAAGATGAGTGATAGAACTTATTAAATCAATGCCAAAAATATGTTCTTTACTACCTAAAATTAGAGTGATCCTACTTTATTGAACCATTTTCCACTTCATTCCATTTAATAGGACAAGCTATGATCAAACAAATACTTAAAAAATAATAACATGGGTTAAATTACTCCATCTGATGTAAACTGGTACAGGTTTCTTACCATATTCATTAGCTTTGTGGAGTAAGATGAAATTAAACATATTTCATCTTTGTGCCTGAGAATATTTATGTTTGAGGAAAAGTAAAATCCAAAGTACTGTGTTGATACATTATTGCTACTTAGCAGTTAAAAGAGTAGTAAATAAAAATAAGCAATATAGCAGAAAATTGTTCCCAATGAGAGGAAAGAGAAATCTTTTTTCCAGAATGGAGCTCTGTGCTAGCACTATCTGTGGATCTCAGCAGTGACAACAGAATAAGCATTGGAAATCCAAAGTGCTTCATCAAAGAAAATTTCCTCCTACTTGGAATTAAGGGAGGAAAATTCAGATTTTCCACTGCAGTGTAGACGACCAAGAGAGCAAGCCTTTGCTTCCTGGTGCTAACAGTGGAAGGGGTATAGGGAACATTATCTTCTCTGCCTTGAAAAAAAAGGAAATTAGTTTTGTTGCAACACATCTTACTAGTGTCATCCAACGTCACAGGAAAGACGGCTTGGATGCCCAGAAAGTTAACAGAAATAACCAGAGTAACAACAGCTAAAGCTGTTGTACATGATAAGGTGGTACAACCTTATCTGTCAGTGTTTAATCTCCAAATGTTTGACAATAAGAAACTGTACCATATGACAAATACCTTACCTCTTCTAACTGTGGGGGTTTTTGCAGCTCCTTCTGAAGCACCTGGTGCTGATCAGACTCAGCGTGGTGAGCTGAAGTGACCAAGGGGCTGAGCCAGCAGGAGAGGCACTATGCTCCCGTTTAGAAGCCAGAGCTATGGAAATGCCAACCCCCAAAAATGTGAACTAAGAACAGCAGTCATCTGTTCATGCTCACACCACTGAACACAAGCTTACTGTGGATGACCAGCTTGGAGATGTGAGCTCCCACTCATCCAACTCCTTGCTCAGGTGCAGGTGTGCACCTCTGCTGACACCTCTGAGGATGTAGAAGCAGAGGCTGTTGCACCCTGAAAAACTGCCTGTCTTACAGACACTATTTTTTTAAAACAAAATATGAGGGTTTGGTCACATATTTTATTCACATAGTGGTTCAGATTTTGAACCCTGAGGTATTACCTGTGGTTACACTGTGTGATGAGTGACTCTGCCCTTGAAGCATACCTAAGTCCCTACAGCTGTGTATCAGCACCCTCTTCTCCTTCCTGTGGAAATTCCTGTCTGCATATCAGCAAGGCACACCAGCTGTCCTAGGATCATGAAGACCTTTCTTAAGGCTGTAGCTGACACTTTTTCAAGGCATTTACTCCATGTGGGGCAAACACTCAAACAAGCAAACAACAGTGTATAGAGTGAAAAAATGTCGGGAAACAGGTTCTCCATTAATGCAGGTGCCTTAAAGTAAGGATACATAAATAAGGATTTCAGTAGGGTATTCATTATGAAAAGTCCAGGAAAATCCAGTGCTAGCACAATAACAGGATCATCTATAAATGAATAAGGAGATTAAATATTTCTTAACTAACTGGAAACAGATTTGTGCTCCTTCACAGTCACTCAGTCATGGTCTTCCAGATCTCCTTCTTTTCTGTCTGAGAACGAACAGAGTTTTATCTCCTTGGATAAGCAGCCTTAACATCTTTCATCTGATGAACAATGGCAGGCAGCTCCCTAACCTGCAGTCACAGAGTCTGCCCACCATGTGGTACAACCCTTTGAGAGAGTAAATCTTACTGCAAATAAGTTATACTAAATTTATTCCTAAAAAAAACCCAGATTTATCTTTAGTGTTGAGGTCTAAAAGAATTATGAAATATTTTATATAACCTGTAAGCCTGCTGTTGGAAGCAAGTTTTGTTCTCCCTGACAACCCTTTTACCTTCATCTGTAACAATTAAAAATATAGCTTCCAACTTGTAGCCTTTCAGTCATGTCCAATGTAGTTTCTCTGCTAAATATTCCTCAAGAAGCAGGTTATTATCAAAATCAATCTTTTATATCTAACAAATCAAAGACCAAAGTCCTGATTATTGCTTCAGAACCATTTTTCTGGTGTGGGAATAAAACTGAGTTACAAGTGTGGGCAACTTAACAAATGTAGCTCCTCTCCTGAGCAAGTGCAATGTATTTCACGGCTGCTGCTAGCACAGTCCAGTCAGGGACAGTAGCTTGATGGAGCTGACATTTAAGCCAGTACATTCCTGCCTGCAGTGGGTCTTGAAGGACCAAGAGGGCATGCACAGCTTGGCAAAATAATTCAACACAAAAATTTATTATTTTCTGTATCCACATAATGTGATGAGAAAGACTCAGTGCCATGCTCAATATTCCAATTTTATTTTCCACTGAGATGAACTTGGGCAACTTGTTTGGCTGTAGAGTAGTGATCATAAGAAAAAGGTTGATCCTTGAACTGATGATCAGTACTCAGAAACTCAGAAGGTCATCAGGACTCCTCATCACACTTCTTGCTGCAAGAAGTCCTTACTAACATCACACCTCTGGGTCACACGTAGAAGTTACATAAACCCCTAAAGACATCAGCCCTGTAAACATGACTATGAGAATAGACTTACACACATGATAAACCACACAGTTCAGGATAACATCAATATTGACTGCTGACAACATATAAACTCTCTAAAATTGATATGCAATAGGCACACAACTGTAGCAGTCTGACTCTTTGGAACAAACCAAAACATGTCTTGCAACAGAAATTTAAGATCCATACCTATGAATGAGGAACTAGTCATTCAGGTTTGGGACCAGTCACTGGATAATTGTGCAACGATGGCTAAATATTGAATCCGATTTTCAGAGGGAAAACTTACTTATATTTGATACCACAAATATCAAATTGTGTCTCGTATTCTATTCCGTAACATGGTGGCAGTAAAGACTGAAGTTATACTCTAGGAACCAGTGTAGGCATTTTTCCTCCCAGTGTGTTACTACAACAGGCAAAGAAAGTGTTCACCTCTCTTCTGTGTCAGCCACACTGCAGATCCCTTTGCAGATCAAGCAATTCACAGACATCATTTGTCTTATGGTAGTTGTAGTTGCAAGTTATTATAAATAACTCCAGGGGATGGGGAAAGAGGAGGAAAGAATCAGTGGCTGACACAATCATTTTGGTCTGCAGAACAAGATAGAGACAAACAATACCTACAACTATGCTCTTCTCCACTCCTCAGCGCAGGCAATGATCCATTGGAAGGAGTTCTCTGAGGCTGCGAGTGCATCTGGCCAGACTCCTACAGGTTGTGAACACATCTGCACTGGTGTGCAACCACATCTCCTCTCTCTGAATAAGTGCTGTAGGAAGCAGGGCAGGAAAATGAGACCATTTCTGACAAATCGTCCTGAGAGCCCAGTGCTTACTGTTTAGTGTCTTACTCACCTCATCTCATTTATCAGAAAATGCTAGTAGGAGAAGGCAAGTGCAGAGTAAAATAGATGGTTTGATTATTTTCACTGAGCTGTTAACAAAGATGTGATTACAAGCTTCATGCTTTCTAGAGCACAGCTAGTGAGGGAGAGAAAATTAAACCTGGAGTCAGCATCGCAAGAGTAAGACAGAAGCGGGGTTTGCTGTATGTTTCCTTCCTGGCTGCAATTGCCTCTAGGGAATCTTTATTTTAAACATTAAATTTGTAGAAAATAAACATCTTTCAGGCTTCAGTAGATCTACTCTAAGTGTCATTTTTTGTGGAGATGGCAGACTTGGTTCACCTGACGTTTGGCCAAAATTTAAAAATATCAGTACTTGAAATCAAAGTTCTGGCTGCAGCTTTGGAAGTTTACTTTGCAGGGCAGCATGACTGTGGGCTTATTTTGCATTTCCCAAAGATGCATGATCCCTAGAGCAAATGCTGCAGAATTTATATTTTCACAGTGAGCCTTCAGGATCTCAGATGGAGTTGCTGAGTTGTTCATCTTGAAATGAGACAGAAAAGATTCAGACAGCACTCACTGATCACACATAAAATCTGGAAAGAAAAACCCAAACAATGCAGTGACTTAACATTCTTCTCAGTGCCTCGGACTGGGGCTGGAGAGGAAGGAGACAGAAGGAGCAGCTGCACAGCCATGACACAAGGCTGAGAGAAGCGGTGCTACACAAGGCAGGGCTGACTGAGCAGAAGGGTGCTGCAGTGGAAGCCTTTTCCTCCTCCATCCCAATGGCCCATTTTTTCCATGGACATTGATTTGGAGCTTGAGGGAGGAAGGTGGGTAGGGGTATGATGGGGCATTTGCAGTACCAGTGGGCAACACAAGCCAGTCAGGAGTTAGGTATTAAGGTAAGACACAAGGTGAAAAGAATGGCACTGTTTAATGGTTTCTTGTATCACTGCACACTAAGACACGACAGAAAACATCACACCGTTGCTATACATGGAGCAGAACAAAAGTCCCTGCTCCACTTCAGCCTTTACAAGTCACGAGCTCTCATGTTATCATGAGAAGCCACCAAAACTAAGCAGAAGCTGAAGCCTGGGTTTTTCTGGTTTCAGTGCCGTTAGCAGAGCAGAGCTGGCTAACGTGGAGATGCAGCCACAAGATAACTGCCAAGAACATCAAGTCACAGAGACTGAAAAAGGGGGAGGGGAAGGGCACTGAGATAAATTTGTGGCATAAAGCATAAATCAGTTAGTGTGAAACCACTGCAATTCTGGGCACTCCTTGGGATTAGGCTGTGTCTGGCTCCACAGACCAAAGTTCCCTACAGATGGTCTGAAGCTGTGTGAAAGACCTGTGACTGGTTTGGAGCCCTATATTCCTTCAGGGAAACCCTCTGGTACCACCTTGGGGCAGAAGTTCCAGTTGAGTCTACCCTAAAAACAAACTTTGTGCACACAAATCCCATTCTGTGGATGGAAAGAGCATGCAGCAAATGAGAGAGTTCAGTCCATCACTCCCAAAGAACAGTGTTGCTTCGAGCAAAAATGCTAAAACAGATGCAACTACTTAAAGATTGGAAACTTACCACCCTTTACAGTGTCTCAGTTGACCTCACATGTTCCTATAGTAATATTGCTGAAGGACCAAAAAATAGAATATAAATAAAATAAGTAAAAGGTTATAATGTTCTGCAGCTCCTGGCCACATAAAATATGAAAAGCTATCTTGTGGATCATTGAAAATGCTCTTTGAATAGCTAAGACATGAAGATTGATTAACTCATTTTTCAAGTGCTCATTTTTCGTTTCATCTCAAAAATAGCTAAATCAGGACTATATTTTTAATCCATCACCTTTTCACCGTCACCCCTGGCACAAGCTTCCTCTCTTGACCTCACCTTTTCAACTTCCTGCTAAGATGTGTATTTAATGAAATAAAAACTGCCTGATTTTCAAGCTCAGATCCAGCTCTTTCCCTATCACAGTCATCAGCTAGTTTCCTTGAAACCTCATCACATAATCAGAGGACACCCTGGGGACAAGTGTCCTAACCCTGTACTGTCTGACAGATGGAAGATTCCATTCTTAAAAGTCCAAAGCTCAAGGCTGACATGAGTCCTTCAGGGAACAATGCTCATTTTTTCCAAGACAGTACCAGCTCCAGGTCAACTATGGCACTAACTATAAAAAACCCAAAGACTTTTCCCGTTGCTCTGTCAATGCTCTTTAATGTTAACCTGGAGGGAGTACCCATTCCAAATACAATTGAACTAATCCTCAACAAAAGTGTGCACAGACATGCTATTTCATGAGCTGAACATTTGACCTCCTTCATTGCTGCCCAGATTACACTGTACAGAAATATCCAAGTTATTTGTGTTTAACCAGTTCCCCCTCCTAGTTTCTTCAATGCTCTAACTAAAAGTTAAAGAACAAACTGGTAACCCTTACTGGTGCAGCTACTTGCCTCTAAAATTCAACAATTAATCCCAAGTGGATGACAAATACTATCCAATTTATTCTCTTCTTGGCTGCAGCTTGAAGGAGCATGGACTCTGAATTAGCGAACTCTTTGGGTTCAATCTGGAAAGCATATGTTTCCCTTCCATCATTCAATCCATCAAAATGCAAAAAAAGGCCTGGGAAAGGCACATGGCACATTTTGATATTGTTCATTAACATTAATGTCCTTGTTATAAAGATACGTTTTATTTGCAGGTAACAACAGCCTTATGGGCATCTGGGAACACTTTGAATGATTGCCAAAAAAAAGAAAATTGGGTCATAACTAATGATCAACATCCCCTTTTAATCAAATGAAGCCATCATAATGTGTCAGTCCTCTGGGGAAACAAGGACCTTTCACCTTGCTGGGGCCTGCTGAGGCCAGCAGTAGCTGTAAGTAACCTTCACAAGTGGTCTTTTACTTTGGAGAGAAAAAATATGGAATCTATTCATCAACACACTCACTTCTGACACAGAATGCATAGAAGAAACTAATTCTGATCAATGGGGTGGTGATGTTGCCTTGAAGTTAACCTACGCATCATGGAGCTCCCATTTAGGGCTCTCCTGACACCGCCACAGTTCTCCATGGCACCTGTGCTGGGTGGCCATTGCTTTAACACTGAGGAGCCTTTGGGGATAAAACTTCAGTATAAATATGGAATTCTGACTCCCTAACACTGCTGCTCTCTGCCTGCCAAACCACTCAATGGGCCTCTACCATCCCAAAGAGCCCCTGTTGCCACCAGTCTCCATCAGATGTATGTAGATGCCATACAGAGGCAGGTAAGCCTGGGGCAGACAGCCCACCCTGAGGCAAACTAGAGGTGTGAAGCACCTGGATGATGTGTTCAAGTGGACAATCCTCCAGCTTTGCAACAAAAATTTTGAAGAATTTCCTTGAAATAAAATCTGTATATTTTCACCAATGAACACTTCCTGCTCTCTGATGTTTTATTTAAAAATCTGAAGAAATATCCCAGTTACAAATCACCCCATACTGAACATGCATCTCGTGGAGATGAGAAAGCCTTACTGAGACCACAGAAGTCCCAGCTGCTTGCTGCCATTGCCCTGAATACTTTATGGCCATCCCCGCAAATTAATGTATAAAGACACATCCCTGATGTCTCAGCGCACTTCACACTAAAGAAAGGAACAACTGTCCTACAGGTTCCCCAAAGGCTGGCAGAGCAAACGCATCCATTTTGGCTTTTCCTGAGGCATCAGAGGAAAAGGTTAATTAAACACTGTATTTCGTTGTGAGATTTTAGGTAACTGTATTCTGGCTTTTTTCACTGCCACTCAGAGCCCCTTCAGTGAACTATAATATTTAATCTTCAGTGTTTCTCCAACTGGAATGACTCCCCAGATTTGTGTGAGAGCCTAATGTATATCTCAGATTGCTCCCTGGATAGTCATTCATCTATCAAAGAAAGCAGCCGTGTGGTGAGAGCTTTCCTATTAACTCACCCTGAGAGGCGGGTACAGGCTTTTAAACCCCACATTTCTAAGTAGCTCAGTGCCCCTATTCCTGCTCCATCAGAGCACTTCCTGCTCTGTGATGTACTCACAGCCACCACAGGTCTGTGAGGTGAATCTGGGCTGTCACTGCTGTTAGATACAAAAGAGATCTAAGCACACATATAGTAAATGTGTTGCTCAATGAGCAATTTAATTTTAATTTAAGTTTAATTTAAACACTGCTGCCAAAGCCTTTGCTTTGCTGAGGCTGCTCCCATCCAGTCCCAGATGTCCCAAATTCCCTATAGGCATGTGGCAAACAGGGCTGGCAATGCTTGTGTCAGCAGAAGGAGGGATGTTGACCGTAGGCAGGAGTCCACCTCTCAGTAGCTGTGACCCCTCTCAACCACTGCTACAAATGCAGCCTTGGGGGCTTCCTCAGCATCCCTGGAGGTGCCTGGCAGGAGCTGGCAGTCCTGCTCACTGTCTCAAGCAGACAGAGCAACCTTACTTGTCCCAAGGCTTTCCAGCACCAGCTGTTAAACTCACTGAGCATGTCTTAATTTTAATTATTGAAAATTAAACCAGCTTCCAACATTGTAAGGGATGATAAGTCTGCCTCAGCCTGCAGTGAGATGATGCAGAGACCTCAATGCAGAGACTCCCTCTGCTTCCCACCATCTTACTTTCTGAAAAAACTAAGGGGTGGGCAGCACTTCTTCAGGTCTCCTCCCAAGCTATTCCCAATCTATTGCCTTTCCAAACCAAGCAAGACGTTCACCATCCTGTCAGCACTGTGTGAGCTCACAGTGTTTTCAGGTAAGGGCTCCTTGCATGCCAAGAACAGCACAGTATGGGACTCTAATATTTGGAGGAAGGGATGAAGCATCAAGTGCTGAATTTGATGACTTTGGATTTTCTCAAAAGCGGTGCTTTATAGCAGACCCCTAAAATCAGCTGATTTGGAAAGAACATGCGCAGGCCTGCCCTCACACCCAAGGCACTAAACCAGTTGGCAGTCCTGTCCTCAAGACTATTAGTGCTCTTAAACATGACAAGACTCCTGACCCAGGATATTGCATTTATTTACATCTCCTTTCCAAACTGAAGATGTTTCTAAGCTTTATTCTGTGCCTGGTTTGTGTTTCAGTTAGGAAGTCAGGAAATCAGTGGAAGAAATATTCAGCATTTGCAACACACAGCAGAGATGGGGGCCTGACTGAGAAAGGACAAGAAGCGGTAACAAAGATGATATGTTCTTTAAAATCTCTCAGTTACCCTTCAAATCCCTGCCTTCACAACATGGTGACAGTTTGCCCACCACACATTTTCAGTGCAAAAAAATCCACCAGGAAAAAATGAACACTTGTATTAAATAACTTCTCTGCAGAGAGAGGAAAAAAATTTCTGACTGAGAAAAATCAATAATCTTTAAATCACTACAGATAATTGCTAAATTATGTTTGCTTTATTTAAAGTCACTCCTATTTTTTTGGAAATTAGTTCTGCAAATGTTGCCTGTGGAGGAATAAGCTTCCCCATGAGCATCACTGAGGATGATGGACGGGACTAGGAAAGAATGCACAATCATGTTTTCTTCCTCCCAGAGAGAGGGCATTAATCACATCTTCTTCCATAATCCTCCTTCCAAGGCCCCAGAAGGAAAGGGAAGAACCTGTCATAGATCTAAAATTGGACTTTTCTGGTCTTCAGCATGGTTCTTTCCATGAAGCCTGCAAGAAATCTGAATCCTTAACCATTCCTGAGGATAGCAGAGGAAACTGAGGCTGTATTCCTGAGCTGAGTTTATGCACAGACCTGGTTCCTGTGCCCTTCCCCTTCCAGCACTTTTCCCTTCCCCTTTGGTCACTGCCACATCCCTATCTCAGAAAGAAAAGAACATTTTAAAGCATTTTGCAGCTGCCTTTGGCACCTTCTATTTAAGGCCCCTGGGAGCTCTCCTTTTGGGAAAAGGCGGAGGTGGATGCAGGCCAACGGGCAAGGCAAGGTCCTGTCAGAGAGGACATTCTGCCTCTGTCTGTGCAGGACAGATGGCAGGGTGTGTGGTCATGCATCCCCAAAAGGGGTTGGTTTCTGAGTTTGATGACACTCTAAAGCAGATTAGCATCTCCTCAGTGTCCCTAGTTGGAGTATTTGGACAAAAGATCAGCTCCAGTCCCAGGCTGAAGCAGCAGCATAGCCAAAGTAGTTTTCAAGACTAGAAGGAGGTAAAAGAAAGAGTGCAAGGAAGGTTTTGATCTGTAATATATTTGAATATTTTTAAGGTCTCTATTAACAACTGTAGTCTCCCTGCTGCAGCAATTGAGTGGAGGAAATAATAATTGAGATTGAAAGGCATTCACCATTCGACCTCTCACAACCCTGACATTCTTCAGTAGAATATGATTGGAATTGGGCACATCTGCTCTCAATAACAAATATAAAAAATGTCTTGCAGCTTTAAGGCCTGGAAACATATAGCTGGGTTAACAGAAGAGCATAAATATATATATCTGTAGACTCAATATAACTTTAAGGGTACAGCAATAACTGTGATCATGGCCACATCATGTTTTGGAGGGCTTTATCTCCTGGAAGTGCCTGGGAAAGGCATGGAGGTAGAAAGTCAATTTCCACTGAGCTTGGGCATGGCCACCCTCAGGTGACATGCAGGGGCAATAGCAAAGGTCATGCCCAGCTGATGTCCCAGCCACCGCCAAAGACAGAAGTGCAGACCAGAAGCTGAGCCCTCACACCTTCAGCCACCTGCCCCAGGGCTGGGGTTGGCATTGTGCAGAGACAGCCCTGCCAGACCAAGTCAATTTGCTGTGGGAAGCAGGTGTTGATACCAGGAAGAGCTGAAAACACATCCAGTGCTGGCTTGGCATAGGTTCTTCCGCACCTCACAATGCCGTGAGCCCCATGGCTCTGACATCTGACAGAGCAAGCCAGTCATGCTGGGGACAAGACTGTAACAAACCGAAACATGGAGCATGTCCAGTCTCTCCAGATGCAGCTGCTCTAGGAAAGACTGTGCTATGAATCAAATGGTGTTGCTGATTCATCCCATTCCCACTAGCGCATGTGAGTCATCTGTCCACCCTGGACTGTTCACTGATGAAAAGTTTATTTTTAACAAGTACTGGTTAAAAATAAATGTAAACGTCATACAAATAAGTGAAGCACTCGGCCCCAAATTGGTATGAATGTGAAAAATTAGCTAGCTTGAATGCAATAGGAAACCTGAGAACCAGTCCTTCTCTTACACTGGCATAAATCAGAAATAACCCCACTGAGATCAGTTACTGTTTCTATAAGGAAGCGTTTTTAAGGCTCTGATTGAGACCATGCTCCATTAACCTAGTAGGACGATCCCTTCAGAGGTTTTATTATTATCCAGTGTTCACAGAAAGCACTCTGACAGTAAGGGTTTAAATGCAGAGGTCATACCAACCCTAGTGCTGTAAAAGTTAGCAATCTAATCTAAGCTTCTTGTTCAACCTCCCTCTAAAATAAAAAGAGATAAATGGTCATGTCCAACCCATCCTACTATAGGTCTCAACAACTGGGAAAAAATGCCCTTTGGACCTGCAGATATATCTGCATTGACTATAGACAAAATCTGAATAACTGACTGGGACTAGGCATCTGAACTTTGGCAAGATGAGCAACACTTTAAGTGACAACATCAGACAGAAGAACTGAATCCTGCTCCTCTCAGCTCTAATGAGAGGTGCCCAACGGTTGAAGCGACTGAGGATTTAAAAACTTTGTCTAAAAAGGGTTGCTAATGGAGCATATGGGTAAATGTCTGTAGTCCAAGATGTGCAGCAACAAACCAATAATGTTGCCAGGCCACCAGCTCTGGAAATAGCACATCAGGGGCCCCTATCCTGAGCTGCATTGTGGCTTACAACTGTTAGGAAAGCTGCACAATATCAGCCACTGGATTTAGCCTCCTTCCACAAAAAAACACGTTTGCACCACATGGAACCTGGCAGCTGCCCTCCCTGGGTTTTGTCATGGACACTGAGGTCCTTTTACATCTGAACAAACAGATGAGCAGAGCAGTGCGGGCACGTGTTCTCCTACCCCAAGGGCTGACATCCCGAGAAGATGTTCAGTGTAAGAAGCATGGAAGGGTGGGAGAAAACTGAACAAGTCTGTTTAAAAATAAAATAAATAATCGTCACATACATACATTTGGATCACAGAAACAAGGCAGAAGCACCAATAATTTCCCTTGCACATTTGTAACAAGCAGATGTCATGTGGTAATTTTATGGCAGGACTTTGAAGTGACCTGCTCTTTCAAAACATGAGACTGAAACAAACTTTTAAGAGCAGAGTACTTCCTTCCTGTTGTCTGTTTCGTGAGGCAGCAGGGAAAGATGTGCTCTCCTTCCTCACCAGGCATTGAAAAGGGCACAGTTATGTTGTTGTTTGCCTTAAAGAAACAATGTGGGGAGCTCTTCAGGGCAGGCATTGTCTACTGCTCTGCCTGTTAGCTGTGTCTCCTCCCCGGGCACGGCCCCGCAGCACTGCCACACTCACCCTCCTGCGTTAACAACAGCACACACCTCAATGTTTCCTGCAGACCCCGGCTGCCACTGCTGCCTGCCCCAGGGAGCAGCCCTCCCCTCTTGCACCCACCTCTCCCGCCATGCAGGCGGCCCTGTCAGCTGTCCCTTCCCCTCCGAAGGCTGCTCCACACAACCCGCAGGGGGATGGTCTCCCTGGGACCTGCGCACAGGGACGCCGGGGCTCCCCTTAGCAGCAGAGCAATGTCCAAGGAAGGAAACTCAGCACACGGGAGCTATAGGAGAGGAAAGGAGAAGGCTTGTGATACGGGCAAGGGTGGCCTCGGATGCCCTCAGTAACAGGCCACCCTTCTCTGGACAGGGCAAGGGGACACAACACTGATGCATCCTGCACGTGCAGCCGTGGCAGGCACTTACTGCACGCTTGTTTCACACTTGACAGAGTTCCTCCCTGTCAGACAAAGCCCTCCCACAATTTTTTGCTCCTGATTCCCCATGTGCGGATCCACAGGAGTCATTCAGGCCTTCTCCTGATGCAATACTGCAGGTGAGTTTCACCCACAATGAATATGATTAGGAAAGCTTTTTAGCGACAGAAAACAAACCCCTCTCCAGCCTACAAGGTGGTCAGTAAAGGCATATGTCCTTGATTTGTAGTAGACAAAAGCATTAATTTGCTGTTGTTAATTATTTAATGCAACATTTTGTCCTTAATGGCCTACAAAGAGTAATAGGCAGTAACTGCAACTTAAAAGGGGCAACTTAGGGTGCAGAAAAAATGTTCTTTATGAAGCATTTCCTGTGTCCTTATGAGTGCCTTATCAGATCAGCATCTTCCACTGGTATTTACATTTTATCTTCTTTAAGAACACTTGTGGTATGGACTGAGTCATCAATAAGGGAACAACATGAAAGGAGGGATGAAAAATAAGCTGTCTTAAGAGCACTACTCTGCAGGAAACTTATTAGCATTTATTGTGCAGTATCAGGTTACCAGAGTTGAATGGAAAGAACAGAGTTTATTTAAGTGGGACAAAGCACAACTCTCTGGAAGTCACATTCAGTATTTCAAAAGTACGTGATGGAAAAGGACATAAGAGAAATCTCTTCGATTTTGCAGAAGCCAATAACAGGTACAAGTTGTGGGGGTGGCTATTAAGGCACACGAGAGGCTTAAGAAACAGCTCTTGGATAAGGGAAATGCCACAGAATTAGGGAAGAAGGTGTACTTTACAGTGGGGGAAGTCCCAGAGCTATCACATTCATAACCTACTTGCACAAAGCCTACATCTTGTCGTTCCCCCACTACTCCCCCACCCCCAAATAAGCAAAGGACACATACTTAAGAAGCAGCTCAGTAGATTTCCAAAACTTATTCCTGCATCTGGAAGACTCCTGAGCTTTTTCAATGGCCAAGTCACAAACCTCACTCCCACATTAACAGACTCTGATTGCTACTGAGGCAGACTGCAGGAAAACCTTCGAAGCCTCTCATTAGGAGTAGAGCAGGATATATATTTACAGATGACATGCATGTGCTGCCATAAGCAAGGCACACAACTAGAAATTAGGCTAGATTTACAGTTTTGAGCCCTCCTTGAGCTTGGATAATGATGAAATGAGTACAGCTGACATTTCATTCCAAGAAAGCAAAAATATATTCAGGGAGAAGACTTCACCTTGATGCAGGAGAACATCTTATTCCTCCCTGACTGTGTTCTCTCAAAGCAGAAGGTCATGATCTGAACTTCCATTAAGGCTGTTCAAAAATGCATCAAAGGTTCGATGGATAAAAGAATGTTATTTTCCAAAACCGCTGGGACACTTCCTGTCAGTTCACATAATTGAGTATTACAGTATTTAAATTACAAATTGAAGATTATTTTTACAGGTGTCATTTTAAATATAATATGAAATTTCTTGACATTACCTCAGCCATGCTACACAACCCAGCTGCGCTCGGACTTGCATGTGTGATGCACATGGCTGAAATTTTGTCATATTACATCATGGGCTACAAAAACACACAGTATAAATAGACGATGTAATATTTGAGAGAGCAAAAACATATAGTGCTGGCCTGGCTTTATGAAACCCCAGATCTAAAACGGACGTGGAAATGTAAACTGTTATTAGAGTTCAGATCAGAACTCTTTCCAAAGGGTCAGGCAGAAGCGGGGGTCACACAGACGGAGCTCGGTTGCCCTCCAGTGGGCTCCCACCGCCCCTGCCTCCCTCCCCATCCCAACCTGTCCCAGGCAGGAAAACCACGGCTTCCAAAGCTGAACAAAACAGACAGCTGTGGCCCATGGGGAAGACACACGCTATTCACACTGGCAGATCTGCAGGCCAACAAGGAAAATGTTAAATTAATTAAGAAAGAGATCTTTAAGAATCCTCTTGGCTTTCTATCTGTAATTTGGCATTAGCGGCTGCAAAGAATTTGCCTTCAACTGTTCTAATTTAATGTGGCTTTCTAAAATGCTATTATCTCCATTCTGTAATTTGTTATTTCATTTTTATGGTTTCCAGAAAATGCCACGTCTGGAAAGGAAAATTCCACCTTCTCTTATACTCTGTTGTGACTTGCAATTTGCTTTCATTCTGCATGAAAAACTCCGTTCCCATCGAAGAATTCTAAGCAAAACAAGAAAAAATAAAGAAAACAAACTGTCAGCAACTTCCTAATGTTGTTAACACAAAAAATGTCAACAATACTCACTAGATAAATTAAAGCTCTCCTGCCCTTTTGCTACCCTCTTCCTAAAGCAACCAACATGAAGCTTTAAGTCGATTCCAACCTTTTTAAGCAGTTCCAGATCCAACACACAGTGACCACAAACTATGTTGGGTGCCTAGGCAGTAACTCACAGCAATTGCCAAACTCAGGAGTGAGGAGATGACATTCCATCTGTGGGCTTGTCCACACAGTAAGAATAAGAGACTGATAATTGTAAGATTAATGGAGCAATTTTTGTTTCCTTTACGGCTGGGATGCTTCACAAAAAAAAAAAAAAAGAGCACAGTTTCAGTGATTCAAGGAATAGATTTGGGAATAGATCCAAGGAATAGATTCAAGGGATAGTGGAAAAGGCATTAGCATATTTTAAATCAATTTTGACAAGTTAGAATTTCAATGCACGTGTAACTATTAAAGTGAAGGACCATAGCAAAATGACCACCTCTATCTCTCAAGACAGAGCATTACTTAAAAAAAATTACATTATTTTTCTTTTTTTTTACCAATTTCAGTGCAAAGCTTCTTACTACCCTCACTTCATATGTCTGTTTTCATTCTTTCATCCTACAAAGAGCTATAAAATAATAAATTAATTAATTAATTTAAAGTTTAAATTTCTCTTCCTTTGGTTTTTTTGGGTCATTGTTTTTGCAAAAAGCAGAAGCACCTAAGTAAAATGGGAAAATAAGATCTTCCAATGTTCCTATTCTACTCTGAAAGACCTTTTCAAGAAATACTGCACAGTTTGGTGTTAGGCAATTTGGGCTGTCTCATTGAACGGAGTTTACTGTTTAATTGGACACAGAAATAAAAACAATACAAAAATAAGAGAGTGGATTTGGGCTGTCTCATTGAACGGAGTTTACTGTTTAATTGGACACAGAAATAAAAACAATACAAAAATAAGAGAGTGGAATAGTTTCTTGTTGTGAAAGAAGGTAACTCGAGGCTGCCACAGACCTAACCTGGAAAACAAGCACACTGAGATGGGTCTGATACCAGGAAAACCCATCTGGCCATTTGTGGGGGTCACGAGGGCACAGCCTGATCCAGCTGGAAACAGGAGAGGGAGCTCTCACCCAGCCTGTCGAGACAGGAAGGTGCTCCCAGGTACTGTGCTGCAGGCTAAAAAACGAGCCATGAACCCCTGTAGGATAGGGGTTCACTGTTTATATATATAACATGAATATTATTATATACATGATATAAATATTATAGATATATAACCCCTTCACTGTTTATATCTGAGAAGTCAAGCACTGGTTTTCCAGGTTTAAAGTTTCATTATGGGCAGGTAACTACTGATGTCAATATTTAAGAGCTCTGTGGATCCTACCCCAAAGAATACAAAATTTTTTAGTTTTTTGGGGGATTGTTTTGTTGGGCTTTTTTCAGGGCTTCCTAACATTGATTCACTGGAGCTGAATTTGACCTCAGTGGTGTTTGGTTTGTTCACATCTAAATTCAAAGTCAAAATTACCAAGGAATGGGAGCTCACATGGATGAAACCCAAAGCAAATGTTTGTAGGAACCTCTGAGAAATGGAAGTACTGTGTTCACATAGTTCTAATTATAACACTGCATTTGTAGGATTCATATGAGCTAGGACCCATGGAAGAGAAACACGAAGGGAAGCTGATTTAAAGGGAAGGCAAAATACCCTATGGAATTTGGATTGGAATCTTCTAATGTGAAGGAAATCTGCTGCAGAAAAGTAGGAACTACTTAAAAAACAGCTGGAGAGACCACAAGTGAAATTCATCCTGGTTATAATCTAAACACAGAAAAGGGCAACAAAGGCCAGTTTGGTTAAGCAAGGATATAAAGTCTTATACACCGTGTGCAAAAAGCCTAATAAAGGGTATTTAAAATATAAATAACATGAGCAACTACATAAAAAAGTAGACAGAAGCTAGTTAAAATGAATAATTAAGAGATGAAAGGATTCTAATGAAAAGTAAACGATTAAGAATACTTCAGTTAATCATCAAAGCTTTTTGCATATGCCCATGGCAAAGAAAAGTGAAGACAGAAAATGACCATTTTAATTTACAGAGAAAAAAGATGGTTGGTTAGACCCACTCTTCATGTTGAAATGGTGTCGCTCCTGATTTAAAGCAGAGTACAGCTTTCAATATTTTCCCTCACCGATCCATTTGTTTTCTGCTCATAGTATGAGGGACTCCTCTCATCACACCATATCCATGTAGAAAAGGGACAGGCTATCCGCTCACTCAGGCACCACCAACGGTCAATGAGGTGGACACTAAAGCTAAGTAAGGTCTCCCACCATGAGCTATGAGAAAGTCCAAGTGACTAAAGCTGGGTGTGAGGACATGTCTCTGCATCTTCACAGGCACAGTTTTTATCTGGCTTTTGAGGAAATAATTAATGACTTGAAATCAATGAACCTTACTGGTTTACAGAAGCCATGGGCACCACAGCTTCAAAGTAGCAAATTGCAATTGCAAAAGTAATAGCAAATTTTGTCTCCCAATAAAAAAAAAATATAGATTTTCTGCCTATAAATGGCATCCTTCCATGTCAAACTGATGAATTTCATCTGTGAGTCATTTTTCATGGAATGGTAAAGTTACAAGGGGTAAAAGGCTCATTAAACTGCAGACATATTTGAACAGCATAGCTGGAGGGAGGCTGCTGGCTGGTGTCTTTGCAGTTGCACTGGTTAGTTCTGGAGCTCTCCCTTATTTTTATTTTCAACTGTTCAGTGTTATGCCTTCCCACAATGACGCTTACCTGCATTTCAAAGAGTAAAATTTTTTCTTTTTCAATGAGTACTAATCTTTGCACGGCAAACATCAACCTGCAGTTCTTTATTCTTATATTTCAGAAGCACATCAATTAATTACATGAGGTATAACCCACGTGATTTGCAAGGAGGTCCTTGCACTGATCTGCTCAGAGACCATATCAGGGAGTAAAAGATTTCACAACACAGAATAAGGGCCTTTTTAAAATTAAATTCCTCTGTTTCATTTTAGTGACATAATTGAATGCTTTTTGAAAGGGAAGTTGCATAGGGTTTGACTTGTGCTCCAATACAAAGTCCATTCTGCAGGAAAGGCCTTCTGGTTTACAGCAAGCAAAAAAAAAATTTTGAAGGTAGCAACACTTGAGATTTTTCATATAGCCATAGCATGGTTTGGGTTCGAAGGGACTTTAAAGATCATCTCATTCCAACCCTTCTCCCTTGGGAGGGGCACCTACCCCTATAACAGGTTGTTCAAAGCTCCATCCAGCCTGGCCTTGAAGTTTTCCAGGGATGGGGCATCCATAACTTCTCTAGGCAACCTGTGCCTGAGCCTCATCACCCTTAAAAGGGAGTGCAGCCCTGGGTGGACCTGTGAAATCCTGGTTTTCAGTGAAATGGCATTTAGCAGGATGCCCACAGCTGGGGTGTGGCAGAGTTGTCTGCTCAGTGTGGGGAGAAGGTGTTTTCCCATCCACTGTAGAAAATGTACCACAGAGGATGCTCAAAATGTTGTCCAACATAACTGTGGGCAGTTTTTGTGAAAACTTATTTGTAAGAATTCTAGCTGAGTTCTTGCTGGTCCAGCTGAGAAGCTTCCTGAAGGCTCAGCAGTGTTCCTGGATGGTGTTTTTTTGAAATACAGCAATATTGAAACAATGACTGAAATAGATTAACAGAAAATTGTCTTATTCTACATGAGGGTGTCCATATCAAATAGTAATAAATGTTGCTTAATAAGTACTTGCTATCAAAATCCTCTTACAAATTCATCTGAAGCAAAGAGAGAACAAAAGTGGTTTCACAAAAGCCTCCCTCATGAACAACTAAAACAAAATTATTTTCTTCCACTGAAACAAGAGGTTTGAGAGTTCCTACTGTGTTTGGTCAATCCAGAAGTCCTCAAAGTCTATGGGAAACTTTCCACCGACATTCAGGCTCCTATCACAAAGAACAGAGAAGGGAAAGGTCCTAACTACAAAGGCAATTCTTGTTCTAGAAGAATATAAGAAACAGGATTTTCTGTTAGAAAAGCCCTAATTCAGAGTACTCACTCCTAAGTTACTAATCAGCTTATGATTTTCTCAAAAGCTGGATGCCATTTGAGTGAATGAATCAAATGGGATACAGCAGTGGTGTTTTCAGTCCTATAGCTACACATTCAAATACACTGTTTGCATTAGAAAATCTAGTAAAAGATTCTTCAGGTGCAGTACCATTTTTTTTTTTTTCAGGAGACTTTTTTGTATTTTTTTTGAGTAGTCATTAATCAGAGCAATGGAGAGGAAAAAGAAACACCAGAAATGGAATATCACTTAACAAGCCTGCAATTAGCAGACTAACAAGTTTGTTATTTTTGAACTTTTTCCCACTGTATGACCTAATGGAATAGCAGCAAGCACTGAACATGCCACAGCTCTAGCATGAGCATCATGGTCTTTCACGATCTGTACAACTGTACTGGAAGTCCCTGTGAATTTAGCTGTTGTAGAGCTAAAATGCACTTGATGTCTTGTCCATCTCAATTTATCATGATTCATATGTCAAGAGCTCAAGTATTGATGAAGACAGCATATGAGAAGTCATGTGCTTGGACATGTTCCAGTGTTTAAGCATAATAGGAATCGTAAGGAATTTAGTCCTATCGTGATATTTGAAGAACAATGCAAATAATATCAGATTTCAGATCCCTGAGAAATGCTTAACACAGAGCCAAACCAGAAAAATGTACAGGTGTCTTTTCCTGATCATTTCCAAAACCTTCATGTCCCTCTATATTCCAAGTTTTTGCTCATTTGAGAAAAAAGGGGGAGGGAGGATGCTTTTTGATTAGTGAAACGCAGAAGTTGTGCAACAATGCAAAGGAAAGGTCAGAGTTCAGAGTCGACATGCTGGATTGCTTGTCTCCCTCAATCCAATTCACTAAATCAGCAGCACTGAACTGCTATGATGACAGGAAGAATTTGGAAGGGGAGGAAGGTTGTGCTAGTATTGAAGACAAAAAATAAATCTATAAAATTATTGTCTTACTCTCTTTCCAAAGACAGAAGAATCTGTACGTTAGGAGAATTGGTAACTTTTCACTGAAAAAGGATGAATGTGTGCTTTAAGTGTCAACTATGAATACATATTGTTAAGCTTCATTTGATTCTAACCCAAAATCTGTGTTAGATAGAAAGCCTTTCCCAGCAATAAAATGCTTCTTCCATAAAATGTCCACAAGACAAACAAGAAAACATTCTCCATGAATGTTTGTAATCCAAAGAGCGCTTGCCACAAAACCAGCTAAATATTGACTCTTTCCCAGATTACCAAAAGTACTTATACACTTACCTTGCATTCAAAATTAGAAGCTTAAATCCTCCTGGGACCCTGGACTCATAAAAAAAAAGTCATATCTGAAAAATAATTCTTACTGTGATAAGAGATCATATCATGTGATTATGGCATACTCCTATTGAGAAAAGAAATACTATCTCACTGAGAAATTAGCAGAGCAATTTAAACACAAAAAGACTGAGTCTAAATGTCATTCTTTCAATTATTTCTATTTTTAAAAGCCTCAGCAGCCATCAAGTGCCAAAGTGCAGTAGTAATTGTATCGTGTCTAAATCCTTGAAAATATTAGGTACAATTTACAAAAGCTTTCTAATCTCACAGCTAAACTACACACCCTGGGCTCTTTACACCCACTGGACCTAAACGGCAGACTCCTCACTCAGAAAGAGTTAAGTTAGGAAATGAGCTTTAGCAGAAATAAGGAGTTTTCTCTGGAACTTCAGAATTACTCATCCATGCACTGTTGGATCTCCGTCCATGGATCTCAGGCTGCAGTGGGTTTCCATACACCTGGTCCTACATGAGGAAGAGATGGAGTCAGGGGCATGGTTCACTGACCCTTCCTTCAAAACTTCCAAATAGTTACCTGCTTCTCCAAAAAGCACCTGGTGCAGGAGAAACTGCAGTGTAAGTGGCCTCATCCTTCTCCCAAAGGTGAGCCAACAGACAGCAAAGAAGTCAAGGCCTCTCTCGGTGGAGTAGGGGCTGGTCAGGCATTGATCCTATAGAACCACTCCCATAAGTCCATCCTACAGTCAGAGGGTGTACTGGTGTGAAAGGGGACAAACTGGGCTGGGGAACAGCATCAGAGAAGAGTGGCTGGCAAAACAGCTGTATGAGGACTGAAACAGTTCCTGAGATTTAGGTTTCTATGTCCACCTATTTCCCCAGGCTAGGCAGCCTGAAGGCTGATTTAAGCGACTTGAGACCTTTGAGAGAAGCAAACTCTGATTTCAGCAGTGACAATTCCCTGCGTATTTCTCCTTTGGGTGTTGAAGACCCTCAGCTCTCAGAAACCAGCTCCAGCACACAGCCAGACACCCTGGCTGTGATTTACCCTATTAATTTTAAACCCTTTAAAGTTATGAGCCTAGTCTAAACTAGACCCTGATCTCCCTTCTGATGTCCATGTGAAGAGATAAATCTGTCCAGGGAGGAATTCACTCCATTCATCCTAGACACTTCTCTTAATTTATTTTCTAAGAAATGGCTTTGCAGGAGGGAGGCCCTGTCTGTTAGTTCCCTTTCAGCTCCCGCAGATCTCAGAATATGACTACTGAAAATATATGCAGCTACTGAATGCACAAAGATGTTTTTGAACCACAAGTACAAGATTTTTTTCTCACCATCAGCATCTTCTCAGCGTAGTCCCACATCTGAGGACACCTTGCTTGTAAATCGGCAGATTGAACACTCTTTTAACTGTTGTTTTTCTCATAGTTCAGGAGCTAAATATATTTTTATGCTATCTATAAGTATCTATCAAGCTTTCACCACGAATGAAAAATCATTCCTTGACAAGAAAACTATTTTTTGAAACAATTTGCTGTCTTTCCATTTTTTCCACAGCAAAGAGAAGATTTAGAAAGTTAGAGATGCTCATCTCCCCAAAGTTACTAAAAAAACAAATGAACACACACCAAAAAAGTGGTTGAGAATAAAAAAGCTAAATTACAATTGAGACACAATGGATAACCCAAGCAGCATTTTCAGTACAAACCTTAACAACTCTGTGTTGTCCTACAGAATAATCTTTTCTTATGTATGCAGCTGATATGCAATTCAATGTGTCATTTTTTTGGATGTGACAGCAAGAAATTCCAGGAATCGTTCAGCCAAAGGTAACTGTAAGTACAATATGATGTGTGGGTATAAAAACTGAAACCCCTCATTTTGTGAAGCACTTCACAGAAGACTTGAAAAATCCACCTTTCATTAGAGCCAAATTCCAACCTCAGATCCACACTCGGGGCTCTCATTAAAGGCTCTGGGAGCCAAAAGTACTTTGTCGAGGGCAAACTTCAACCGATTTTGGTATTTATTCTTACAGAGCAACTCTACTGAAGCCTTGATTAGCCAAATGGAACAGAGACATGAAAGTAGTTTAGATTAACAGGGTTTGGATAAGTAGGAGAGGTTTTAGTGTTGTGTTATGTGCTTTAATAGATGTGACCTTAGGCCACAAATCAGTGAGGCTCCTGGGCACATGCATAACTTTAACCATATGAGTAGCTGAGTGCAGTCAGCAGAACTATTTGAGCTCTTAAATGCAGGCCTATGTGTAAGTTCAAGGGAAAATAGTCCCTGACTTTGAATAAAAGGAGGACAGAGGCAAGTAAGGATTTTGTTTTACTCTGGTTTATTTTTCTCTTAACACAAGCTTAAAGCAAGCAGCCTGAGAGAGGGACTGCTAATTTGTGAGCACATGACCCATTCATGCCAGCCAAGTGAATGGAGCTAAACCAACCAGCTCTGGGTACAGGTGAGAAAAATTGCAGGCAGCCACAGTTCAAAATCCCTGCTAAAAGAGCTTAGGGAAGGAATCCCAGCAGGTCTGGAAGTCTGTGCTGAACTGCAAGAGAAAGCTAATACTCCTTCTCCTTAACTTCCAGATCAAAATAGTGAATCCACACTGATTTTTTTGTCCCAGTTTCCAAGGAAAATTAGGCTACTGGAGGATCTGTTTTTGCTCCAATCTCACTCCAATAACTTTTTCCCCGAGCTGTAGAGATGGCAACCAGCTGTGAAATCCTGACAGTTTCACAATGATGTCAAATGCTGTGGTGATAGGACAATAAAGGAGTTAGGATAGCTTTGCAATTTAGTTGAAGTTTGTACAGTGTTTCATACTAAAAATACCATCCTTGTCTAGCCCATTATAAAACATTGAGGAGCAGTAGTTATGTGCTAGCAAAGGCACATGATAACCCTATGAAATCTAGAACAGGGATAGAACACAGAGCTACAACAAATTGAGCCTCCTCTGGGACTTTTTCCCTCTATTGATTAATACTAAAGTTTCCTGCTTAATCACCCAGCTTATTCACACTGATTGTCTAACACGTTTCATAGGTAAAAGCAGAAGTTCTGTGTGCTGCTTCACAGCAGAGTGCAGAGGGGTTCACTCCTCCCCAAACCACATCATGGTTCTCTACCCATACAGAGCACTTGAAATCTCATATGTGAGCCAGGAGAGTCTGTCATGCTGGCATGAGGCTAGGGTTTCCAGGATGAATAATCTTGATCCAGGTTTTTCAACTTCATCTGATTAGTAAGAGGGAAAGAGTTGAAA